>JAVJIF010022380.1:0-71479 GCA_038442645.1 Agave tequilana
CAATGCAGGCTTTTATTCTAAAATAAGTATGGAAATGTGACATTAAATATGCAACATTAGCAACCAATCAGCTTCTTTTAGGATACTTTTAGAAATCTTCCCTTTTGTATAGGAATTTTCTCTTTCTTCAAAAAAACTTTGAAATAAGAGACAAAGTTTTGATCTATTTTAAGAAATTTAGATGATCTTACAAATTAAGAAAGCCTTAATTATGACATCTTAAACCCAGTCAAAATAATGGATCTTGTTTAAAATTATAGGCTAAGTAGATAAATTGGGGAGAAAATTTTATCTTAAATTTTTTGCCTTAGATAGTTTGCACTTCACACTTACACAATTTTTGGGATGGAAACAAAGACCTAAAATGTCATAAATAAAAAGAAAAAATAAATAAATAAATCATCACTTATTAAGCTGGATAATTATGCCTCAAGAAGCATGATTATTCACGCCTAACGGTGGTCAAAAGAACAATAAATCCCCCTTAGTTTTGTGGCCTTGTTTACTCGAGTCCTTAAACCCGAGGGATGTTTTCTCATCCGGTGGCCCTAAAACCGTCTGGTCTGGGAGTCATCGGTTATAGGCTCGCTACATGGGTGAACTAGAAAACCTAAGAAAACTAAGGGAAAAAAAAGAAAATATATATTATATATGAATATAATTAAATGGCTTGATGTTTGGAGTTGAAATCCCAAAATCTTCACTATCATAAAGTGCATATTATCTAGGTTCTATGAAGGATAAAATATTCAATCCAATTTTTGAATTCTTACCTTAATTGAAGACAAGATCTTGCATAGAGACTAAGTTTAAGAAAAATGATTTTGGTGGACTTTGACCTTAGATCACTTATATTTTTGCAAAAATATTTTGAAAACTTGTCTCTCTTTCAAAATGCATTTTCAAAATACTCACTTTGTCCTTCTTTCTTGGATTTTGTGGGTGCAATCCGCTGAAAACCCTCAGGAGATAAACTCCTCTCTCTAGGTGTAACCTAGAGGTTTAACGGCTTGTTGCACATGCTCAGTGCAATCGCGTCACCGCGAAAGTGGTGTAATAACATTTGTAGTATAGTTTTTTTCTTTTCTTGTTTTGATCGGGACAAGCAAAAGATAAGTGTGGAGTGTGATTAGTCTACGATTATGCATTATTATATCGCATTTTCTCACCGATTTATGAATAAATTGTCGGTCTAACCGTGTTTTGGTCTCTATTGGAGGTAAATCCAGAGTTCAAGGGCAAAGGATATAAGAGCCTAATTAATTCCATTTTAGGGTAATTAATCCGCATTACTTTGAGGCCAAGCAAGGAACATCTAGAAGATTCGTTGCCTAGACTCTTGCGCACGTCAGACTATATTCGGGCGAAATTACCAGAATTGGAATATACCATGAACATCCTAGAAGCCAGACGGACCCCCGCACCAAAACCATGGGAGTTATCTACTTGGTTTGGCCGCGGATCCACGGCAAAAGCCGCAGATCTGCGGCCCATTGGTGGGGCCACGCGTCGATTTTGACATGTGGCCCCGTCTCGTCTTCCAGAGACTTCCTATGCCTATAAATAGTCCTGTAGTTGGCCAAAGCGCGAGCAGTTTTCATTTTTAGGAGTAGTTTCTGATTTTTTCTATGTTTTAGGTTAGTGTAGGTAGGTGTTCTTCATATCATTTCTCTTGTATTTTCATTTCTTTTAGATCTTCTAGTAGGGCTGAGAGATTCAGAGAGAGATAGAGGGGTTTGATGTAATAGATCGTGACAGTCTATGTAAAGGTGCCCCTTTCATCTCCGATGTAATCTTCTCCATCTTCTACATGATGCTTTGCTAACTTTTCTTCTTCACATGGCAATCTAACTACTAACCACTAATCATCTAACCACTTACTTGATAATCCACATGAAAAAAGTAGCCTCTATAAGGCCTTGTTCTTGCAAGAGCCATTGATGGCTCATGATGATGGTTCTAACATCTAACTTGCTAACTTACTAACCAAGCTAACTCTCTCTTATTTCAAGCTTTCTTTCAATGGTTTGATGATCTAATGTTTGTATTAACTTGCTCTTGATGCAAGTTTGAATGTGAAGAACCATCTCATTTGCCATGCTTTGTATCGTCTCTTGAAGCCAAGGATTAGTGATGGCCGAGGATCAAATGTGAGGCAACTATCATTAAGAAGTTAGCAAGGTTGGTGGAGCAATTGGTAGTTAGTATCCATGAGTTTTTATTTTATCTTGTTTTAAAAAGCAATTCTTTTATCTTTTCATCGGTGTTTTTACCATCCTCTTTGTTCACCCTTGTTTCATCTTCTTTACTACAAGCTTCTTCTTCTTTTCTATTTTGCTTTCGAAATCACTTCTCTTTGATTTTTCACATCGACGTTTTCATCACCCTCATCACCTACCACATGCTTGTTTTCCTTTTCTTTTCTTTTCATTTTCTTTTTCATTCTTTAACAAAGAGAACTGTTAACATATAAACGTGAATAGAAACTGTCAATGCTTCTATCGCCTCCCGTCCCTGGTGAATTTGACCCGTTGAGCCAATGCTATAACGGAAGTAACGAGGGAACATTAGCACATTACGAGCTTTTCATCGATTTAACAAATTCCACATTTTTGAGTGCTAGTTCCCCCCCGATCAGATGCACATTGACTTGATGAACACACATTTGATGCATCGCTATCAAGGAGGTTTGGTTGGACAACCACCATGTTTTTGAGAATTAGAGAATAGTTCTTTGGTTTGGTACTGTCTCTAAACTCCTATTTTATTTACATGCTTTTTCATATATAATATTTTTAGCATGTTTCATGTTTTATTTGTTTTGTGCTTCATGCGGTATATAACTTATTTAAGTGTAGTTTTTATCAAAACTTGTGTATATACGTGTACAAGTAGTGAGTAATATTTGATTCATATGCGTTTGCACTTTATTATTCATTTGTACTCACTATATGCACATGTATAGCCTAGTTTTGATAATTTCCTCATTTACACTTGTTTTGCCTACTTACATGTTCTTACTTCATGTATACGCAATTTTTGTTCAAATCTAATAAATATACATGTATACCCCTTGAGTCTTGCCTTCATGCAAATTATATCATGGACTCTTTTTATGTTTGGGATATATACGCATATTGTTAGGTTTGGATAAATCATACATATACCTAGAAGTTTGTTTTTAGATGAAAAATAAATTTTTATGGATTTTCATATTTGTTTGATAAAATAATATTCATTTTTGTTTTGAGCATTATTGATTATTTTCATGAAAATGCTATTTACATGATTTTTGAACACTCACACTTCATTTGTTTAGTCATGACCTTGTTTCATTAACATTCTTATGAGCTTTATCGATTTTGAGTGTCACTCTTGTGTATTTGGTATGATTCATGAAATATATATGATTTGATTTCATGTTTTTGAAGGATCTTTAACTAGTTTTTTAAAAATTAATTTAACTAATTATTTATTCTTCATTTAGTAGTGCTTGCTTTACAAGATATTTACATGTTTAAAGCACAACATATGTTTATGCTAAGCTTAATTCAAATCTTATTTTTCAGTTGATTTCTCAATTGATACTTTTTAAGCTTATGCATTATCTTCAAATGGTATTTTTATTGATATCAAAATGTACAATATACTTCAATTAGTATCAATTGATCTATTTATTTCAATTGGTATCCATATCTTTCATTGGTATCAAACTTCAAAAATGTTCCAATTTCTATTTGGTATCACAAATGTTTCTATTTCATATGGTAACTATCTTGTTATATCTTGATTTATTGAAAAGAAAAATATTCAAATTCATATTGTTTAGATACAATATGTATCTTAAAATGTTTTTGATTACAATTGATATGTTTTATTTACTATTGATATCATAAAATTCTGTTTATTTACAAATGATATAGTAAATTTGTTTTAGTATTATAAAAAATTTGTTTAAAAATGTTTTGATATGTATTGCCTATATGCAAGGGGAGCTTAACATCTCTTCTACATATAGATTCATGTTGAGTGTATCTTATAATTAGGAGCTTGACAACTCTTCGTTATGCGATACACGAGTGTAGGGGGAGCTTCACATCTCCTCTTATGCATTGCATATTATGTGTTATGTGAGTTAGGGCTTGTCATCCTTCTCCATGTAATGCATTATGTAGGGAAGTTAACTTAGCGTCTTCCTCTTCATGAATGTATATCGCATATATCTTTTATTGATTGATTTGAGTTCACCCCTTTGTTGATTTTTTTCCTAACAAAAGGGGGAGAACATATTTTGTGATTACTTTAGCCCTTTTGTTGATGATTGACAAAAAGGGGAGAAGTATTTTAGTATATATGCATGTTTATGTTTAATGATTTCTTCTTCATGCATGCATGTTTATGTTTAATGATTTCTTGTTCATGCATATTGTTTTGTGTTTGCAAAAAGGAGAAAAGAATTTGATGAGTTTTATGCTTGATTGGCATGTTTATCTCCTTATGCTTGCATTCATGTTTGTTTAGCTTTATGTACTTCATTGCCTTATATCTTTGTTTTTTGTGATGCATGAGTTAAGGGGGAGCTTCTTTGAAGCTTTACTTTAATCCCTGCATATATAACTCCATGAGTTTTGTCATCATCAAAAAGGGGAGATTGTTGGCCCAAAGGCCCATCACTCTAGTTTTGATGATGATTAACTCATGTAGTTATAGTACTAATGATCTTGTGTTTAATTAGTCTCAGATTTGTGAACAAGATCTTAGTAGGTGTTTAGCTTCAACAAAGGATTTAAAGTCAAGTTTTGAAGCTAACACAGTTTGATTCAAGAGCCTATGCATCAAGACCACATCAAGTATTCAAGAGGAGGCTAAGTTTTGGACCAAGTCAAGAAGATGTAAGACTTCAAGTGAAGACCTTCAAGATCAAGACTTGAGTCTAGGTTTGTTTTAGTTAAGATTTTATTTTAGATAAAATGTAAAGGATAGAATAGTTGGTGGATTGTTCAAGTATACCATATACACACACACTCTTTTTAGATGAGTTTTCATAAAAGAATTTTCATTTTGGAAAAGACTTTTCATTTTGACAAAATACCGATTTGGTTTTTGGAGTTTATTATATACATGTGTTTTTAACCAAAACGATTTTAGTGCTTAATGTCAAAAATATAGATATTTCATCATGTATGTGTAGTGGATCATATCCATACATGATTGCTAAAATAAAGAAACAACCAATGAGTTTAAGAATGTACCGTGTAGCTTGTGGCTAACGGGTCGTCTCCACAAGGAGGGATGCGATGGAAGCTTTTCGGTGAATTATTTTAAGACAAGGAATTGTGTTAGTTTTTTAGGAAAAAGAGAATGGAAAGAAAGAGATGAATGAAAGAAAAATTGCAACTTTCAGAAAGGGTTTTGAGAAGGTGATTTAGAAAACTTTAAAATGGTTTGTTGTTTGTAATAATAAAGAAAGTCTGGGCTCACTATCTCACTACTCAATTGTTCATTTTTCTCTTAAAAAGTTAAGTCCCTCAAATGATCATTTGCAAAACTTAGAGTTGTCTTTAAAAAGCTTTAAGTAAAGCACATAAGATGTTAGAAGAGTTGAGTCTTTTTCTTCAAGAAATCGTAGAATCGAATGTTAAAACAGCAAGCGCGAAGAAGAAGAATGAATTAAAAACGATTCGAGAGATGTTCATGAAAGAGTTGTGAATTCAACCATCCAAACTCATCCTCATGTGCCTTCAAGAACACTTTCAAAAAGAAAGGCTTTTAAGTGAGGCATTCATATGAGTCATCGGGTCTTTTTCTTTTAAAAACAAAGAAAAGAAGAACGAGAGAGTTCGATAGCAAGCCCAGAGAGAATGTTTAGTTATTCATGGCAAATGAAGAAGAAAACAAAGACATAAAGCAACCCATACCGTACTGCAAGTGGAAGAGAAATTGGCTCGACTTTTGTATTGCTGTCACTTCAACCTTCAAGTACAAGCTCTCAGTCCTCTCTCTCACAAGTTTTTGAACTGGACTACAAATTAAAAATAAAGATTACAACTTTCGTTCTAGCTAAACAAGAGTCTAAATCCTAAGAAAATAAGTACAAAATTTACTCCTAGTCTTCGCTCCCTTTTTTCTTTGCTGAAACATCTATTTATAGCCAAAAACCCAAGGTAGGAGATCCCGGGAAGATTGGGGGAGCAAACGCTCCCAACTGCATCTGTTAGGCGCCGCGGAAACGCAGCTTGGGCCGCGTTTCCGCGGTCTTGGTGTGGCAGGTTGCCACACCAAAAGGGGGAGCTTCTGGTTTGAAGGGGATCTCGCATCTTCAGCTGGTTTTCTTGTTTCTACTTCAACCGTTGACGAAACAGCCTTTGATTTCCTGGCTTCGATCGCTCGATTCAAGGAGGATTTTTCTCAACCTCTTGATTTGCCAAGATCTAGCCCAGATTTCTTCATTTAAATTTATTCTGAATTAATTCAGAATTTGGTGGGCTTTTGGCTTGTTTCTCCTTTCTTCCTTTAAGCACTTGGGCGTACATTTAGCAAAGAAAATGACAACTTATTAATTGAATTTATTAGCTGACAAGTGTGGTAAAGTGATAATATAAATGCAATGTATGTGACAAATCACACCCCCACACTTATCTTTTTGCTCGCCCTCGAGCAAAACATCAGACTAACTTGAATCAATTATTAGACCACTTTCGCAGGTCACTCGATTGCACTGAACATGTGCAACAAGACGTTAAACCTCTAGGTCACCCCTAGAGGACGAGTTTTGTCTCGTGAGGGTTTTCAGCGGATTACACCCACAAAATCCAAAAAGAAAGAGAAAAAAAAGTTAGTATTTTTAAAAAACATATTTTTTTCTTTTTTTCTTTTTTTTTTTGGGAGGAGAAAATATTTGAAGTATATTTGTGAGAGTTTAAGTATCTATTAGTTATACGAATATCAAATTTATCATTCCTAAACTTAGTCTCTATTCAAAAACATGTCATCAATTAAAGTAAGGAGTCAATTTGTACTTCTCATCTAGTCTATTAATTTACCCTGAGTCGTATGCACCATCGTGACTGTGAAGTTTACTAAGGGTTCTTCAACATTAACTCCTATGCCTTATATTTATTTATTTATATTTTTTCTTTTTTTTGTGAAATTTATTCCTCAATTTTATTAGGCTTTCTAATCTGCCCATGTAACAAGCATTCAGTTGGTGACACCCAAACCGAACAGTTTTAGGGCACCAGGTGAGAAAATACCCCTGAGACTTAAATACTCGAGCAGATAAGGCCACGAAACTAAGATTTTATTATATGAACCTCCTTTAGGCGTGAATACTTATGCTTTATTAGGAACAAATACCCAGCTTAATCAGAGGATTTTTATATATATTTTTCTTTTCAAACTTATCTAATCATCTTTCGCATAAATACTAAGGCTTTCTTAGGCCAAAGCACCTAGCTAATCAATAATTAGATTTGTTTATCTTTTTTTTTATAAGGCATAAAAGTCTCTGTTTTTAAACCCTAAGTGTGTAAGTGTATTTTGTGTGCATATGTCATCAAGGTAAATATCAAGACTAAATTACTTTCCAAATTTTCTTCCTGACCCTAAAAATCAAACAAGTCATCTTATTTTGACCAAGTGTAAGAAATCCTAATTATAATTCTCCTATTCCTTAAAATTGACTTAAATTCTTACAAAAAAATATCAAAATACTGTCTACCCTTTTCAAAAAAAAAATTTTTTTCTTTATATCAGTCATGTTAGAACCCTCCCGCACACTTATCTCATGCATTGTCCCCAATGTATGAAAGAAATGTATAAGTGCATGAAATAAAATGAGAAGGAGGAAAGTTACCGATACACTGGGTTAAAAAGACCCATTACCGTTTCATCTACCGGCACCGATTCCAAGAAAGGTTTAAGGCGTTGACCATTTACCTTAAAGTCATTTCCATTCTTGGGGTCACTGATCTCAACTGCACCGTGTGGAAACACGGTTTTTACAACGAATGGCCCAGTCCATCTCGATTTCAATTTTCCTGGAAAAGATGAAGCCTAGAATTATAGAGTAAGACTTTTTGTCCGGGGACAAAGGTTTTTCTTGCGATGTTCATGTCATGGAAAATCTTGACTCTCTCTTTAGTGATCCTAGAATTTTCATAGGCTTCATTTCTCAACTCCTCCAATTCAGAAATTTGTAATTTTCGAAGGTCACCGGCCTTAGTCAAGTCGAAATTCAATTGCTTGATTGCCCATAGGCTCGGTGCTCTAACTCAACGGGCAAGTGACAAGGTTTGCCATAGACTAACCTATAGGGAGACATTCCTAGAATTGTCTTGAAGGCAGTCCTATAGGCCTATAGAGCATCTACAAGTTTGATGGACCAATCCTTCCGGTTTTGGTTCACAGTTTTCTCCAATATAAACTTGACTTGTCTATTTGAAACCTCAACTTGCCCACTGGTTTGAGGATGATATGGTGTGGACAACTTGTGAGTTATGGCATACTTTCGCACAAGGGCCTCAAAAGATCTATTGTAAAAGTGGGTGCCATTATCACTGATGATAGCACGAGGGGTTCCGAAGCGGAAAAAATGTTTTCTTTCAAAAACTTTATGACAACTTTGTTATCATTAGTTTTACACGGAATGGCTTCTACCCACTTGGACACGTAATCCACAGCAACCAATATGTATTGGTTTCCAAATGAGTTAGGAAATGGACCCATAAAGTCGATGCCCTAAACATCAAAGATTTCTATTTCTAGAATTGGGTTGAGGGCCATCATATTTCGGTATGAGGTCCTTCCTACCATTTGGCAGCTAGGGTACATCTTGCAAAATTCATAAGCATCCTTGAACAGAGTGGGCCAATAAAACCCACTTTGTAGCACCTTTTCAGCAGTCTTGCGGGGACCAAAGTGTCCACCGCATGCAAATTCATGACAGAAGGACAAAACACTCTTAACCTCCTCATCGGGAATGCATCTCCTAATAATTTGGTCAGAACAGTACTTGAAAAGATACGGTTCCTCCCAAAGAAATACCGGACTTGGGACAAGAACCGGTGCACATCGTTTTTGGACCAATGAGACGGAGTTTGGTTTGTGACTAAGTAATTCACTATATCAGCAAACCAAGGTTCCCTAGAGATAGTTAAGAGATATTCATCAGGATTAAGAATGTACCGTGTAGCTTGTGGCTAACGGGTCATCTCCACAAGGAGGGATGCGATGTTGAACAATGGTTGGACTTAATCCCTTGATATCAGTCATAGTCCACCCAATGGCTTCCCTATGTTTTCTTAGAACAGCTTTTAGATCTTCTTCTTCCCCGTCATTTAAATGGGAGGCAATGATGACGGGAAAGGTCTCTTGTTCGCCTAGATAGGCGTACTTGAGATGCGCAGGTAGGGCTTTCAATTCTAAGGAAGAGAAAGGCTCACTAGAAGGACTAGTCAAATCTATTTGCGCCATTGTTGGTGAAATAGGTTTGAGGCCCAATTCACAGCAGAATCTACTACCTGATCAAGATTAAAGTCGTCAGACTCTAACCCAAAGTCACTCTCTTCTTCTGATTCCAATTCTTCCTCGTGTTCACTTGTCAAGTTCTCAATTAGGTTGACTTCAAATGTTTGGTCCTCGATATCGCGGGGTTGTTTTCCTAGGTTGAAGACATTGATTTCTCAAGTCATGTCCCCAAAGGTTAACCTCATAGACCCATTCCTATAATTAATGATGGCATTAGTAGTAGCAAGGAATGGTCGACCTAGGATAACGGGAGTTTGCGCCCTACGATTGGAATTGGACACAGGTTGTGTCTCTATGAACTCTCCTACCCGAATCAGGACATCGTTAATTTCCCCTTTTGAAATTTTAACAGAACGGTCAGCCAGCTGGATGGTGACTCGAGTTGGACTAAGGTCACCCAACCCGAGTTGTTGATAAACAGAGAATGGAAGCAAGTTGATACTTGCCCCCAAGTCAAGAAGTGCACGACTAATCTCGTCTTGTCCTATTGTGCAAGCAATGGTGGGGCTACCTGGATCTTTGTACTTGACAGAGATAGGACCCGAAAATAGCTCACTAATATTAGTGGCTAAGAAGACTTTCTTTGGGACATTAGTCTTTCTCTTCTTGGTGCACATGTCCTTAAGAAATTTAGCATAAGAAGGAACTTGTTGGATGGCATCAAGGAGTGGCACATTTATTTTCACTTGGTTAAACATCTCGATTATCTTGTCCATGTGCGGGTTTTGCTTGTTGTTTTTCAGCCTATTCGGAATGGTACTATAGGCTGGTGCACCTGGCTGGCTGACTTGTCTTTTTCAGACTCGTCCGAATTGGAAGAAATTGGATTAGATGAGGTGGAAGATTGATTATGGTTGTGATGAATTGGATTGGGTGGTGTTGACACTTGATTATCAACTCTCTTTCCTGACCTCAATGTATGGATAGCATGACATTGATTGAATGAAGGATCCTAAGCCAAATGAGCTTGTTGGGAATTCCTCGGATTGGTGACTGGCTGACTAGGCAAGGAACCCTTTTGTCTCTCATTCTGTGGGTTGGCTAGTTGACTCATTTGAACCTCTAACCTCTGAATGGTTTGCATGAGAGAGTCTTAGTTTTTCATATATCGTTCCATGTTTCTTTCAAAGTCAGTCATTCTCCTTTCTAATTGAGGATTCTGGAAGGAGGATTGTGGAGCTTGATTAGGAAAGTTCTGTTGATAATTCGGAAAGTTTGGTGGATGGTTGGGAGAATTATTATGGAAATTGGAGAAGTTGGGTTGATGATTGGAAGAATTATTACAATGATGGAAGTGGCTAGCATGATTGGATCGTGAATGGTCATTGTTGTTTTGGCTCCATGAGAAATTAGGGTGATTTCTCCAGCCGGGATTGTACGTTAGAGCGTAAGGGTTATTGTTCGGCCTTGAAAAGGCCGCATTCATCGGTTCATGGTAGGATTGCTGAGCCTGAAACACTGGGCACTCCTCGAACACATGATTCATGGCTTGACAGTAAGTGCAGCCCGGGGTGGAAATTGGTTCGGGCTGACTTGATTGACTGAACTTGGTTCTTTCGTTTCTAGAGCTTCCAGTCTTCTAGCCAGGTTTGCTAACTTAGCCTCATTAGCGATGGAAGATTCTATGGAATGGAGACCTCCTTTTGAAGAGATTGAGTTAGGATTTCTAGAGGTCTCACTAGAAGATTCCCATTGGATGGTCTTCTCAGCCAAATTTTCATACAAATCCCATCCTTCATCTTCATCTTCTGCAAGAAACCCCCTTGGCACATACTTTCTAAGAGGGCTTTGGTGGAATAGTCTAAACCGTCATAGAGAATTTGGCATTGTCGCCATTTCTCTATTCCATGGTGTGGACATTGGACAAGGAGGTCCTTAAAGCGTTCAAAGTACTTTCAGAACGGTTCACTAGGTTCTTACTTGAATTGCATGATCGTCTTCCTAATGAGAGCGGTTTTATGGATAGGATAGAATTTCTTCAAGAAAGCCTTGATGAAACCATCCCAAGACGTGATGGAACCGGCTACTAAGCTGTAGAGCCACTTCTTTGCTAGGTCCTTAAGTGCGAATGGGATAAATCTCAACCTAATAGCGTCGTCTACAAGGTGTGAGATTTTCATCATTAGACATACTTCCTCAAATTCTCTTATGAAGAAGTAGGCATCTTCGAACTCTAGACCATGGAACTTGGGGAGTGTGTTGATGAATTGAGGCTTGAGCTCGAAATTGTATTCACCAACCGATGGAAATGAAATGCAAGATGGAAGTGAGGTCCTAATCGGTTAGAACCTATCATGCAGTGATGTGGATTGAGCCATTACCGGATCTGGTCTTGGTTCAAACTTGGGTGGTGATGTGTCTCTAGTCAACCTAGATGAATTGGGGTCTCTTGACCACACTTGCATATACAAACACAATCACAGTCACAACAAGTTCAAACAACAGTTAACAATAGAAATCAATCAAGCCTAGTCTAAGGTAATCTCGACCTAGACAACTCCTAACTGGTTGATTGTCCATAAGAGGTAGAATGTAGACTTTGACCACAAGCTAATCAGCCAGGTCAGGGCAAGATTGGTGGGAGGTTTTCCGTCAAAGACGTTCCTTAATTAAGTAACCACCAATCTTCGGGCTTTCGGCCCTCAATCCCCTTCCTAGACACTGATTTGGCAGGAGTCAATTTCCAACACCTTCCCTCTTTAGGATAATCTCCTAATGAGTTCGAGATGTCCCTAAGGCCAACGTCTATCAAATTTTACTTAGGCTGGTTGTGCGTGCTTGGAGATGGTTTGTGGGCTAAGAAAGGGTAATGACTTCCCCACCTTATCTTGATTTGGGTTTTGCCCTTAGAATTGATTCGTGCAAAGTGTGCAAGATATAGAAAAGTAGCATTCAAAAGCAAAATCACCCAAGAATGTTTCCTAAACTATATGCTATGCATACATACCTTGTCTCCAGCTCTCTTCAACAGTAAAGTAAAGGAATTGAAAAGACTCATGCCTAGAATGCAAATGTCTAATCAATTTTTAACTTTTCAACGAATATTTTACTATTGACTTAAAACAGGGATGTTTGATAGTGAAACTAGCACAAATATGACATATAAAAACTAAAATTTTTGTGAGCAATATGTCCTGCAAAACAAGTTTTTAGTAGTCCAATGAAAATTTTCAGATTTTGCAAAGTAATTTCTTGAAATTCTGTTTCCTACTTTTGAGAGTAGGGGCACAGAATTTGCAAGTCTTCTTGGCAAAGCTTGAATGCTAGATCTTGATCTTCAAGTCCCTGAAACAAACACACAAAACTTGTTAAAACGACTACACCGTTCCCTCCCCGGCAACGGCGCCAAAAATTGATTGCTAAAATAAAGAAACAACCAATGAGTTTAAGAATGTACCGTGTAGCTTGTGGCTAACGGGTCGTCTCCACAAGGAGGGATGCGATGGAAGCTTTTCGGTGAATCTTTTTAAACAAGGAATTGTGTTCGTTTTTTAGGAAAAAGAGAATGGAAAGAAAGAGATGAATGAAAGAAAAATTGCAACTTTCAGAAAAGGTTTTGGAGAAGGTGATTTAGAAAACTTGAAAATGGTTTGTTGTTTGTAATAATAAAGAAAGTCTGGGCTCACTATCTCACTACTCAATTGTTCATTCTTCTCTAAAAAGTTAAGTCCCTCAAATGATCATTTGCTAAACTTAGAGTTGTCTTTTAAAAAGCTTTAAGTAAAGCACATAAGATGTTAGAAGAGTTGAGTCTTTTTCTTCAAGAAATCGTAGAATCGAATATTAAAACAGCAAGCGCGAAGAAGCAAGAATGAATTAAAAACGATTCGAGAGATGTTCATGAAAGAGTTGTGAATTCAACCATCCAAACCCATCCTCATGTGCCTTCAAGAACACTTTCAAAAAGAAAGGCTTTTAAGTGAGGCATTCATATGAGTCATCGGGTCTTTTTCTTTTAAAATAGAAGAAAAGAAGAATGAGAGAGTTCGATAGCAAGCCCAGAGAGAATGTTTAGTTATTCATGGCAAATGAAGAAGAAAAAAACATAAAGCAACCCATACCGTACTGCAAATGGAAGAGAAATTGGCTCGACTTTTGTATTGCTGTCACTTCAACCTTCAAGTACAAGCTCTCAGTCCTCTCTCTCTCACAAGTTTTGAACTGGACTGCAAATTAAAAATAAAGATTACAACTTTCGTTCTAGCTAAACAAGAGTCTAAATCCTAAGAAAATAAGTACAAAATTTACTCCTAGTCTTCGCTCCCTTTTTTCTTTGCTGAAACATCTATTTATAGCCAAAACCCAAGGTAGGAGATCCCGGGAAGATTGGAGGAGCAAACGCTCCCCCAACTGCATCTGTTAGGCCGTGAAAACGCGGCTTGGGCCACGTTTTCGCGGCCTTGGTGTGGCCAGGTGGCCACACCAAAAGGGGGGAGCTTCTGGTTTGAAGGGGATCTCGCATCTTTAGCTGTTTTCTTGTTTCTACTTCAACCGTTGACGAAACAGCCTTTGATTTCCTGGCTTCAATCGCTCGATTCAGGGAGGATTTTTCTCAACCTCTTGATTTGCCAAGATCTAGCCCAGATTTCTTCATTTCGAATTTATTCTGAATTAATTTAGAATTTGGTGGCTTTTGGGCTTGTTTCTCCTTTCTTCCTTTAAGCACTTGGGCCTACATTTAGGAAAGAAAATGACAACTTATTAATAGAATTTATTAGCTGACAAGTGTAGTAAAGTGATAATATAAATGCAATGTATGTGACAAATCAATACACTCTATGCTTTATAAGTTTTAAAATATCTTGTTTTTGTGTTTGGAGAAGTTTTGGAAAACCAATTTGGAAAAATACAGATTTTGTTTATGCCAAAATTTTTAGTTACAAAAATAGTTCAAAATATTTGTAACATGTCTTGATTTTACTCAAACATGTGTGTTTATCAAATTATAATATTGAACATATTTTTGTAGATTTTTCGTGAATTTATGGGATTTTATTTTAGATAAAAAGTCAACCTTTTAATCCCTAAAATGATCTGTCTTGGCTTCTGCCGGTCCGGTAGGAGTCGGTCGACTGACGTGCATAAACGTACATGCCAGTTCTAGCTGGAGGGCCGGTCGACCGACCCGGTCGACCATCCAGAGAGCTCTGCTCTCTGGAAAGCTCCGGTCGACTGGGCTGGTCGACCGGCAGAGAGCTCTGCTCTCTGTTCCAGGCCGCGGTCGACCGGGCCGGTCGACCGAGGCTCCAACAGTCAGAAATCTGACCGTTGGCGGTCGACCAGGCCGGTCAACCTACAGCCATCTGGGCTGCTGATTTGGCCCCAACGGCTAGTTTTTGATGGCCTATTTAAAGAGGTTATCATGGGCTGTTTTCAACAAGTTTTCAAGTGGGTTTTTGACCAGTTTTTCCTACTCTTTTAAGAGGTTTCTCCACTTGTTTAATAGCCAAATACTTCCATTCAAAAGGAGAGTTTTATCAAAAAATTTTTCAAAAGTGATTTCTTGTGTTTTCCACCACAATTTCAATCCTTGTTTTTCTCACAAACACTTGAGCTATCTATTGATATATTCATCCTATAGGTGTGTTATTGTGAGATTGTTTTTAGGTGATCAAAGTGTTTAGATCACCAAAGACTTCATCTTTGCTTTGAGGAGGCGGACGTGTGTGTTCGCATTGTTTCGGTTCTAGTGTGAACTTGGTGTTTAAGGTGCGGCCTCGGCGAGCTTGTGGGCTTGCGGTGTGTTCGGGAACAAGAGAGGGACTAGAGAGTCCAGGAGTTCTAGTAGGAACTTCTTGTAGGTGTTGCGGCACCGAGTGATCCGGTGGGATCGATTTTAGTGGAAATCCTTCAAGTGTTGAAGGCGGGGACGTAGAGCAAGTGTGCTCGAACCTCGAAATAAATATCCCGTGTTTGCGATTGCTCTCTCTATCTCTTACTTGTTTATATCTTGCATACTTATATTGCTTTCATCTTTATATGCTTGATATATATTTGTGCCCTTAATTGTTATATGCTTGGGGTTTGTTTGCTAACACTTGTATTCAACAAAGAGAGCCAACGCGGCACCTCAACTCTTATTTAGAGGAATCTTGAGGAGTTAATCCAGAACCCTTCACGAGGAATCCGGCTACACTCTTGTGTTATACTTGGTGTTTAGTTTAAGAAGTTTTAGTTTGCATTAAATAGTTATAATTCTGCATTAATTGACCATTAGATTAGCTAGTCACCTATTCACCCCCATCTAGGTGATTACACATAGGACATCTACAAGTTTGGTGGACCAATCTTTCCGATTTTGGTTCACAGTCTTCTCCAAGATAAGCTTGACTTGTCTATTAGAAACCTCAACCTGCCCAGTAGTTTAAAGATGATAAGGTGTGGACAACTTGTGAGTGATGGCATACTTTCGCATAAGAGCTTCAAAGGATCTATTGCAAAAGTGAGTGTCATTATCACTGATGATAGCACGAGGGGTTCCGAAGCGTGAAAAATGTTCTCTTTCAAAAACATTATGACAACTTTGTTATCATTAGTTCTACTAGGAATGGCTTCTACCCACTTAGACACATAGTCCACAGCAACCAATATGTATTGGTTTCCAATGAATTAGGAAATGGACCCATAAAGTCGATGCCCCAAACATCAAAGAGTTCTATTTCTAGAATTGGGTTGAGGGGCATCATATTTCGTTTTGAGATCCTTCCTACCATCTGGCATCTAGGGCACGTCTTGCAAAATTCATAAACATCTTTGAACAAAGTGGGCCAATAGAACCCACTTTGTAGCACTTTTTTAGCAGTCTTGAGGGGATCAAAGTGTCCACCGCATGCAAGGTCGTGACAAAAGGATAGAACACTCTTAATCTCCTCATGGGAATGCATCTCCTAATAATTTGGTCAGAGCAGTACCTAAAAAGATACGGTTCCTCCCAAAAGAAATACCGGACTTGGGATAAGAACTGATATATATCGTTTTTGGACCAAGAACATGGAATTTGGTTTGTGACTAAGTAATTTACTATATCAGCATACCAAGGTTCCCTAAAGATTGCTAAGAGATATTCATCAGGAAAATCCTCATTTATGGGTAATTCATTGTATGGATATTAGGGATTCGTGACAGATGGTCAGTAACGATATTTTCTACGCCTTTCTTGTCTCGAATCTCGAGATCAAATTCTTAAAGATGGAGGATCCAACGAATGAGTTAGGCCTTGGTATCCTTCTTCATCATGAGGTACCTAAGCGCAGAATGATCGATGAAAATGGTGGTTTTGGACCCTAGTAGGTAGGGACGAAATTTCTCTAAGGTAAACACTACTGCCAAGAATTTCTTCTCAGTCATAGTGTAGTTCAATTGAGCATCGTTGAGAGTCCTACTAGAGTAGTAAATCACGTGCTGCTTGTTATCAATGCGTTATCCTCGGATAGCGCCTATGAAAAAATCGGAAGCATCGCACATGATTTTGAATGGCTTAAACCAATCCAGTGCAGATATGATTGGTGCAGAAATAAGCTCTCTCTTAATATTCTCCCAAGAATTCATACATTCAGCATCGAAAGTGAAGGACACGTCCTTAGCTAATAGATTAGTCAAGGACCTGGCAATCTTGCTAAAATCCTTGATAAATCTTCTGTAAAAATCGACGTGTCCTAAGAAGGATCTAATATCCTTCACGCATTTGGGCATGGGAAGTTTTGCAATAACCTCAATTTTAGCTCTGTCCACTTCAATTCCTTTCTTGGAGATTTCATGACCCAAGAGAATTTCATGTTTTACCATGAAGTGACATTTCTCCCAGTTCTGGGTTAGATTTTTCTCAGCACAATGTTGGAGGACAAGTTCTAAATGGTGGAGACATTGAGTGAACGAATCTCCATAGATGGAGAAATCATCCATGAAGATTTCTAAGAATCGTTCTACCATATCAGAAAAAAGACTCAACATGCAACGTTGAAACGTTGCCGGGGCATTGCATAAGCCGAAAGGCATTCGACGATAAGCAAATGTTCCGAATGGACATGTGAATGTAGTCTTTTCTTGGTCCTCAGGAGCAATAGGAATCTGATTATACCCTGAGTAACCGTCCAAAAAATAGTAATACTCATGGCCCGCCAAACGTTCAAGCATTTGATCAATGAAGGGAAGTGGAAAATAGTCCTTACGAGTTATAGCATTAAGCTTCCTATAGTCAATGCAAACTCAGATTTTCGTGGGAAGTCGAGTTTGGACCACTCTCTTTGTTCTCGTTTTTCACTACGGTGAAACTGGATTTCTTTGGAACCGCGTAGACAGGACTGACCCATTGGCTATTAGAAATGGGATAGATTATCCCATTGTCTAAGAGTTCTACAATTTCAGTATGAACAGCCTCTTGCATTATAGAGTTTAACCTACGCTATGGGTCTCTTTTAGGTGTTGCATTTTCATTAAGATGAATGCGATGTTGAACTATAGTTGGACTTAATCCCTTTATATCAGTCATAATCCAACCAATGGCTTCCCTATATTTTCTTAGAATTGCTTTAAGATCTTCTTCTTCTCCGACATTTAAATGGGAGGCAATGATGACAAGAAAGGTCTCTTGTTCGCCTAGATAGACGTACTTGAGATGCGCAGGTAAGGTTTTCAATTCTAAGGAAGAGGAAGGCTCACTGGAAGGATTAGTCAAATTTGTTGTCTCCATATTTGGTGAAATAGGATTCAAGGCCCAATTCACAGCTAACTCAACAACCTGATCAAGATTAAGTCGTCAGACTCTAACCCAAAGTCACACTCAGTTTCTAATTCTAATTTTTCACTATGTTCACCTGTTAAGTTCTCAATGAGGTTGACTTCAAATGTTTGGTCCTCAACATCACGGGTTATTTTCTTAGGTTGAAGACATTGACTTCTCTAGTTATGTCCCCAAAGGTTAACCTCATGGACCCATTCCTACAATTGATGATGGCATTGGCAGTAGCAAGGAATGATCGCCCTTGGATAACAGGAGTTTGAGCCCTATGATTGGATACAGGTTCTATCTCTAGAACTATGAAATCAACAGGGTAAATAAACTCGCCGACCCGGATAAGGACATCATTAATTTCCCCTTTTAAAACTTTCACTGAACGGTCAGCCAGTTGGATAGTGACTCGAGTTGGACTAAGATCGCCTAACCCGAGTTGTTGATAAACTGAGAATGGAAGCAAGTTGATACTTGCCCCCAAGTCAAGAAGTGCACGACTAATCTCGGCTTGTCCTATTGTGCAGGCAATGGTGGGACTACCTGGATCCTTATACTTAACAGGGATCGGACCCGATAGTAGCTCACTAATTTTAGTGGCTAAGAAGACCTTTTTAGATACATTAGTCTTTCTCTTCTTGGTGCACATATCCTTAAGAAACTTAGTATAGGATGGGACTTGTTGGATGGCATCATGAAGTGGCAAATTTATCTTCACTTGATTAAAATCTCAATTATCTTAGCCATGTGTGGATTTTGTTTGTTGTTTTTCAGCCTATTAGGAAATGGTACTATAGGTAAGTGTACCTGACTGGTTGACTTATATTTTTTAGATTCATCTGATTTAGGAGGAGTGGGATTAGATGAGGTGGATGCTTGATTGTGGTTGTGCTGAATGGGATTGGTTGGTGTTGACACTTGATTATCAACTTTCTTTCCTAACCTCAATGTATGAACAGCATTACATTGATTTAACGATTGATCCTCAGCCAAATGATCTTATTGAGAATTCCTAGGATTGGTTATTGGCTGACTAGGCAAGGTACCCTTTTGTCTGTCATTCTGTGGAGTGGCTAATTGGCTCATTTGAACTTCTAGTCTCTGTATAGTTTGCATAAGAGAATCTTAGTTCTTCATATATCTTTCCATGTTACTTTCAAAGTCAGTCATTCTCCTTTCTAGTTGAGGATTATGGAAAGAAGATTGTGGAGCTTAGTTGGAAAAGTTTTGTTGATAGTTTGAAAAGTTAGTTGGATGGTTGGGAGAATTATTGTGGAAATTGGAAAAATTAGGTTGATGATTGGAAGAATTATTGGCATGATGGAAGTGGCTTGCATGATTTGACCGTAAGTGGTCATTGTTATTTTGGCTCCATGAGAAATTAGGGTGATTTCTCTAGCCAAGATTGTACGTTGGTGCATAAGGATTATTGTTCGGCCTTAAAAAGACCACATTCATTGGTTTAGAGTATTGTTACTGAGCCTGAAACATAGGACACTCCTCAAACACATGATTCATGGCTTGACAGTAAGTACATCTCAGAGTTGGAAATTGGTTTAGGCTAACTTAATTGACTGGACTCGGTTCCTTAGTTTCTAAAACTTCCAGCCTTCTTGTTAGGTTAGCTAACTTAGTATCATTAGCTATGTATGATTCAATTGAATGGAGACCTCCTTTTGAAGAGATGGAGTTTAGATTCGTAGAGGTTTCACAAGTAGGTTCCCATTGGATGGTCTTTTCAGCTAGATTCTCATATAAATCCCATCCTTTATTTTCATCCTTCTGCAAGAATCCCCTTGGCACATACTTTCTAAGAGGGTCTTGGTAGAATAGTCTAAACCGTCATAAAGAATTTGGCATTGTCGCTATTTCTCTACTCCATGATGAGGACATTGGACAAGGAGGTCTTTAAAGCGTTCAGAGTACGTTCAAAACAGTTCACTAGGTTCATACTTGAATTGCATGATGTTCTTCCTAATGAGGGTAGTCTTATGAATTGGATAGAATTTCTTCAAGAAGACCTTGATGAAACCATCCCAAGATGTGATAGAGCCAGCTGCTAAGCTGTAAAGATTTCTTAGTTAAGTTTTTAAGAGCGAAAGGGACAAATCTCAACCTAATAGCATCATCTACAAGGTGTGAGATTTTCATCATTAGACATACTTCCTCAATTTTCTTATGAAGAAACAGGCATCTTCGGACTCTAAGCCATGAAACTTGGGGAGTGTGTTGATGAATTAAGCTTGAGCTCAAAATTGTATTCACCAACCGATGGAAGTTGGATGCAAGATGGAAGTGAGGTTCTAGTAGGATAGAACCTATCCAGCAAAGATGTCGGTTGAGCCATAACCGGATCTGGTCTTAGTTCAAACTTGGGTAGTGTTGTGTTTCTAGTCAACCTAGAAGAATTAGGGTCTCTTGACCAAACTTGCATATACAAACACAGTCACAATCACAAACAAGTTTACCAATAGTCAACAAGAGTAATCAACCAAGCCTAATCTAAGGTAACCTTGACCTAGACAACTCCTAACTGGTTGATTGTCCACATGAGGTATAATGCAGACTTTGACCACAAGCTAATCAGTCAGGTCAGGGCAAGATTGGTGGGAGGTATCTGCACAAAATCGACAGGCCTAATTAAGTCAAACCATCAGCCTTTGGGGTTTTGCCCCTCAATCTAACACCTTCCCCCTTAGGATAATCTCCTAGTGAGTTTGAGATGTCCCTAAGGCCAACGTCTATCAGATTTTACTTAGGCTTAGGTTGTGCATGCTTGGAGATGGTTTGTGGGCTAAGGAAAGGTAATGACTTCCCCACCTTACCTTGAATTGAGTTTTTCCCTTAGAATTTATTGTGCAAAGTGTGCAAGATATAGAAAAGTAACATTCAAAGCAAATATCACCCAAGAATATTTCCTAAACTATATGCTATGCATACGTACCTTATCTCTAGCTCTCTTCAACAGTAATTAAAATAAACGTAATTAGATAAATGCCTAGAATGCAAGTCTAAACTCTTTTTTTTAAGCAATTAACAATCATTCATATTACTGTTGAATTAAAACAGGGATTGTGAATATCAGATATAGCAAGAATAACATAAAAACTATATTTTTGTAAGCAATATGTCTTGCAAAAAAGAGTTTTACTAGTCCAACAAAAATTTTAACTTTTGCACTTGCAATTTCTTGAAATTTTATTTCCTACTTTCGAGAGTAAGGGCACAGAATAGTAAGTCTTCTCCTGCAAAGCTTGAATGCTAAATCTGAATCTTGACGTCCCTGAAATAAGACACCAAACTTGTTAAAAAAAACAAATACACTGTTCCCTCCCTGGCAACGGCGCGCCAAAACTTGATTGCAAAATCAAATTGACAAGAGAGCATTACCGTGTAGCTTTGGGCTAACGGGTCGTGTCCACGAGGAGGAATGCGATGAAAGATTTTCAGTGTTTTGTTTAGAAAGTTAAGAATGGTGCTAGTTTTTTAGTTGAAAAGAGAATGGAGAGAAGGGAAGTGACTTAAAGAAAAACTTAAAATTTAGATAAGGCTCTGGAAAAGGTGATTTTGTTATAAAGCTTGAAAACTGATTTGTTATTTTTTTAACGAAGAACATCTGGGCTCACTATCTCACTACTCAACGATGTGTTCTTCTCTTGAAATTCTTAGTGCCTCAACTTGATCATAGGCCAAAACATAAGATTGAGTTTAGAAAGTTATAAGCAAAGCACATAAGATAGTTTGAAAAAGTTCACTCTTTTCTTAAGAAATCGTTTTGAATTGAAAGTTAATCATCAAGTAGTTCAAGTATGAGATAAAAATAAGTTCAAGAAATGTTTTTAAAAGAAGTAAAAGTTTAAAAATCCAAACCTATCCTCATGTGCCTTCAAGAACACTTTCAATAAGAAAGATTTAGTTTTAGGCATGCAAATGATTCATTGGGTCCATTCATCAAAACCATTTGATTGGTCGCTAAAGTAGCATATTAATATCATATTTCCATACTTATTATAGAATAAAGCTGCATTGTCCTAATTAATTGTTTAATTTATTTGCAGGCCCATTCCTTAAGGAGATGAAGAGAAATGAGCCCAAAAGCCCACCAAATTCTGAATTAAATCAGAATTAATTCGCACTCAGTAAATCACGGCAAAATCAAGAGGTTGAAAACCGGTTGAGAAGAATCCTCTCAGAATCGATCGGTTAAAGCCAAGAATCAAAGGCCATTTCGTCAGAATCCTGAACTCAAACGAAGAAATCAACTAAGGATAAATGCAGAAGAAACTCCCAGAGAGACCCACCAACAGGGTGTGGCCATCTGGCCACACCCTGGCCGCGGAAACGCGGCCAAAGCCGCGTTTCCGCGGCAAGGTTGGGGAGTTAGGGGAGCATTTGCTCCCCCGATCTCCCCGGGATCCGAATGGTTATGGTTTTGCCTATAAAAGGCCATTCTTTGTGCTGAAAATGGATGAAGATGCAGAGATAGAATTTAGACTCTTTTTCCATTTCTTAGTTTAGGTTTTTCTTTTCTTTTTATGTAACTTGTATGTAAGCTAGGGTTAGATGATGATTCATGTAAGTAAGAGAGAGAGGAATATGTTGAGAGTGACACCGATGTTCCCTCCTCCTTTCTTCCATCGTTTCAAGCAATAAAAGGTAACATTTTTATGTTCTTCTTTACTTTCATTTTCTTTTGTTTTCATCTTCCTCTTCTACTTTACCTCGTTTGTTTTTTTTGAGTTTACAAGTGAATTCCAAAGCACAAGTATAACGATGTTATGTGAGTGCCAACGATAGTTCATGAAGACGTTCTCCTCCTCAAGACGTATCACTTCAAGCTTGTGCGAGACTTGATGATATAATGCGAACGGGGACTGAGCTCGGGCTTATGATCTATGCGTTGAACGCCCCTAAACAAAGGTAGAACATGCAAAGGTTTTCAGGTAAGTCATCAATCAATCTAGGTAAGTATTTCTTCACTCTTCTTTCTTTCTTTTCTTTTATTTCTTTAGTATAGATCACCACCTCTTCCAAACCACTTCTTTTTCGACTCATTTGTACATAGTCACTTTCTTTCCCATTTCTTTGTAAATAGTCATTCTCATTCTTTTCCATCTTCTCCTTCTACCATTTTTCTTCTAACTTTAACATAACTTTCTTTTTCATTTTTATAACTTCAAAACAAAGAAGAACTTTCGTTTTGTTTTCATAACGATTTCAATAAAGAACGTAAACGCTTCTATCGCAAAACCCTCCTTGTGAATCACGACCCGCATAGCCACTTGCTATAGCGGAAGAATTGAGCACTTGCACATCTTTCTTCTAAGATCTAAAATTCTGTATTTTTTGTGCAGGTTTTACCTCAATCACCATTCAAAAAGAAGAGGGATCGGAGAGAGGAACAATAGTGAGCCCAGAATACTAATTTAGCTACTCATGGAAGGTGAAAAATAATGCATGTAAATAAAGCTAGACATACCGTGAATTGGAGTGGAGAAGAGAAAACTAGATCCTTTTATTGGTGTCTCTTCGATCTTCAGATTACAGGCACTCAATTCCTCTCTCTCTCTCTCTCTCTCTCTCTCTCACTGGTATTTGCACTGAACTACAAATTACAAAATAAAGATACAACTTCTATACTATCTAATAAGAGCCTAAACCTTAAAAACAAAGAGAAAAAATAATCTAAGTTCCGGTCCCTTTTTCTCTGAAAAATACAGTATTTATAGGCAAAAACCAAACGGAGGGGACGTATGAAGATAGGGGGAGCAAATGCTCCCCCAACAAATACTAAACGCGCGGTGAAAATGCGACTTTGGCCGCGTTTCTGCGGCCATGGTGTGGCCAGGTGGCCACACCAGGTTGGAGGAGCTTATTCATTTGGTGATTCTCCTTTATCTCCTGCTGGTTTTCCTCGTTTCTGCTCTAGGATTTGACGAAACAGCCTTTGATTGTTGGCTTCAACCGCTTGATTTGGGAAGATTCATTTCAACCGATTTTCAACCTCTCTAATTTGCCAAGATCTGTCGTGATTTCCTGATTTCGAATTTATTCTGAATTAAATCAGAATTTGATGGGCTTTTGGCTCGTTTCTCTTTCCTATCCTTTAACAATGGACCTGCATTTTATAAAGAAAAATAGGACTTATTATGATTTATTTAGATAACAAGCATGGTAATGTGATAATATGTATGCAATATATGACTGATCATCTTCCTCGATACTTCTGTTATAGCATAGAGGCTAAACGGGTCGAATCCACGAGGACGAAAATGATAGAAGCTTTACCGATATGTTCACGTGTGTGTTAAAGTTTCTTCTATGTTTTAAAAAATGAAAAGAGAAGAAAATAAAGAATGAAAAGAGAAGGGTACAATGTAACACTAAGAAGTGGGAAATTAGAAAAAATGGTTTTTATAATTGTTGATATATTATTAAAACAAAGTAAAAAGGAAAGAAAATCCATGGCCACTAACTACTAATGGCTCCACTAACCATGCCAACCTCTTAGTGATAGTTACCTCACATGTATTCTTGACCATCACTAGTCCTTGGTTCAAGAGCGTTTCAAAGCATAACCCATAAGATAACTCATCACATCCAAACTCAACAAAGAGGGGCAAGCTAAACTTAAACCATCAAAACTAAATAAGAGTAAGCATAGAATAAAGTAATGTTAGCTTGTTAGAGAGTTAGGATGTTGAGTGTTAGAATCCATCATCATGAGCCATTAATGGCTCTTGCAAGAGCAAGACCAGGATCAAGTAGAGGCTATTAGATTCTTGTGGATTATCAAGTAAGTGAAAAACACCTAGAGGGGGGTGAATAGGTGTTAATGCTAATCTAACAATCTTTTTAAAACTAAGATGGATGAATGATACAACGATCTCTCAAAACAAGACTAAGAGCCGAATACCCCGTGAAGGGTTCTGAACTCCTTCCTCCTGATTCCCCTTGAATGGGTTAGAGGTGCGCAATGCAACCTTGTTGTATGAGAATTAATCGAACAAAGAATGAATAATATGCAATGATGAAATGCACACAATATATCACAAGGAATGAAAACAAGATCTCAAGCAAGTAATTTGAAAGCAATAGAGTGCAAGAGAAATTTAAAGCAAAATGGACACAAAGCAATCGCAAACACAAGATATTTGTTTTGAGGTTCGAGCCACCGCTCTACTCCCCGCCTTCACCTCCGTGAAGGGTTTCCACTATCCACCGAGGACGATTACAACGGTCTACTAAAGACCCGAGCACCGAGCTCCAACACTTACAATAACCTCTACCGAAGAGGTGTCTCCACAAGAACAAGAAGAAGAACAAGTAGCCAAGTGATCACCAAGAGGATCACAAACTTCTTACAAACACTTTCTCTTTACAACTTCCTTATAAAATGAGGATGGGAATTTTGGCTCTAGAAGTGTAGTGAGAAAAACTCAGTTGTAGAAAGATCTTTGCTACAAAACACAACTGAAAAACTAGCTCAAGAATGAAAGGGAAAAATGGAGAGCTTTGAAACTTTTCTTCTCTTTGAAAACTTAGGTATATTTCTTGGTGAAAATGCAAGAGACCCATCTCCTCTATTTATAGGGAGAGGAAAGGTTTAAAACTAATTTATTTTAAGCTTATTTGATCTGGAAAAAATCTCCAAAAACTCAGAAAAAGTCTGCCAAAACAGATTACAAAAACAGATTTCAGAAATACACAAAAAAGGAAAGACCCGTTGGGGCTCTGCAGGCTTGGCGGTCGGCCGTCCGCCCCTGCTGGCAGATAGCCGTTGGGGCTCTGCAGGCTTGGCGGTCGACCGGTCCGGTCGGCCGTCCGCCCTGCTGGCAGATAGCCGTTGGGCTCGGGTCGACCGTCCTCTAAACAGAAACACAGTTTTCTGAAGGCGGTCGACCGGGCGGTCGACCCAGAAAACCCGAGAGCAAAACTGCAGACAGTCGGTCGACCCGGCGGTCGGTCAACAGACATGCACAAGCGTGCACGTCCTGACATAAGTGCCGGTCGGCCGGGCCGGTCAGCCGGTTTCGCCTGAAACAGAAAAACAGCAGCAAGACAGAACTTGGAAATTTTTGTAAAATATTTTTGAAGATAATTTTGTAGATATATGAAGTTAAGTATCATGTCGTAAAAGATAGTTATACATGGTGTAAACAAGATATAGAATTTGTAAGGATTTTGGAATCATGTATAAGAATCAAGGCATGAACTTAAAAACAAATACCAAAACTAAAAACTGTATTTTGAAAATGTGTGTGTGTATCCTAGAGCCAATTTCCAAAACTCAAACTTTAACAATCTATTTCTTACATTGATTCTAAGGACTACAAGTGCTTCAAGTAGGCTTCTTCATATGATCTTGCAAGCTTGATTCTTTGAGCCCGAATTGAAGTGACTTGAGTCAAAACACCTTCCTTTAGGGAAGAAACCTTCTAGTTTCATTAGAACCCTGAAACACACTAAAACAACAAATATTATTAGCACAAATAACTAATATGTTTTGTCATCATCAAAACACACTAAAAACGGGTGATTGTAACCTTGGGCCAACAATCTCCCCCTTTTTGATGATGACAAAACATATAAGTTATTTAAACAAAAATGGAAGAGGAGCTTTGGAAAGCTCCCCCTCAAACAATGCTATATATAAAGAATGACAATGAGAAGTAAGATACATAAAGCATTGAAAACACAATAGTTTTGTCAAAAACTTAAATAAACAATAAACAACAAACTAATTCTTTTTCTCCCCCTTTTTGTCATACATCAAAAAGGGTTAAACAAAACAAACAAAACAAAAAAATTTATCTTTAAGAATCCATAATGCAAACATTCAACTCACCACAAATAAAAGAGAATCTAGCATAATCTAATGGTTTAGTAAAAATATCGGCAAGTTGAAAATCAGTAGAAACATAATAATATCAATATCACATTTCTCATAATGATCTCTAAGAAAGTGATATCTAATGTCAATGTGCTTAGTTTTACTATATTGATTTGCATTCTTTGTCATATGAATTGTACTAGTATTATCACAAAATATTTTAATATAATCAAAATGCAAATCATAGTCAAGAAGAATATGTTTCATCCAAAGAACTTGTGCACAACAAGCTCCGGCTGCAACATACTCCGCCTCGGCGGTTGAAAGGGCTACCGAATTTTGCTTTTTGGAAGACCAAGATACAAGACAATTACAAGGAATTGACATGTTCCACTTGTACTCTTCCTATCTACCCTACAACCCGCATAGTCGGCATCCGAAAAACTCTTCATTTCAAATAGTCCGGTTTTCGGATACCACAAACCCATTTCAATTGTGCCCATAAGGTATTTAATAATGCGTTTTACCGCTACTAAATGAGACTCCTTAGGACATGATTGAAAACAAGCACAAAGACATACACAAAACATAATATCCGACCTACTAGCCGTCAAATATAATAAACTACCAATCATGCTACGATAAAGTTTAATGTCTACATTTTTACCTTGTTCATCCTTATCAAGCTTTGTAGTTGTTGCCATGGGAGTTTTACTCACTTTAGCTCCTTCAAGCCTGAACCTCTTGATTAGTTCCTTTGTGTACTTGGCTTGATTTATGAAGATCCCATCCTTCTTTTTCTTGATTTGGAGTCCAAGGAAATAGTTGAGCTCACCCATCATAGACATTTCGAATTCATCCTTCATGCATGATTCAAAAACTTGGCAAAGGAATTCATTAGTAGAACCAAAAATAATGTCATCAACATAAATTTGCACAATAAGAATATCTTTTTCTACATGTTTTGTAAACAAAGTTGTGTCAATTTTACCTTTCTTAAAACCATTTGAAATTAAGAATGAAGAAAGTCTTTCATACCAAGCCCTAGGGGCTTGTTTTAAACCATAAAGAGCTTTATCTAATATAAACACAAAATCCGGGTGTGTAGGATCAACAAACCCGGGGGGTTGTTCAACATACACCTCCTCTTCAATAAACCATTTAGAAAAGCACTTTTAACATCCATTTGAAATAATTTAAAATCTTTATATGAGGCAAATGCTAGTGTCATCCGTATGGCTTCAAGCCGTGCTACGGGTGCAAAGGTTTCTTCAAAATCGATTCCCTCGATTTGAGAGTAACCTTGGGCAACTAATCTAGCCTTATTCCTAACAACGTTACCTGACTCATCCAACTTGTTCTTAAAGATCCACTTAGTACCAATTGTTGGTCTATCGTGGGGCCTAGGAACAAGTGCCAAACTTGGTTGCGCTCAAATTGATTGAGCTCCTCTTGCATGGCTAGCAACCAATATGAGTCGGTTTCGGCTTCGCGAATGTTCTTGGGTTCAAAAAGTGAAATGAAACCATAGTGTCCACAAACATTATGAAGATGAGAACGAGTAGTTACCCCTTGAGATACTTCACCTATAACAAGGTCCTTGGGATGATGTGGATTGTATCTCCAATCCTTTGGAAGTTGTTGAGTAGGCTCTACATCATCTCCTTGAATTTCATTTCCTTGAGCCTCATTTTCTTTAGCTTCATTTCCTTCATCATCCTTTGGCATGCTTACAATTGTAGGTGAATCCTTCAAAGTGATTTTCTCCATGTCTTCATGCAAAGAATCTATTTCTACAACATTCTTAACACACACATTAGATTCCTCAAATTTTACATGTATAGATTCCTCAATAGTCAAAGATGACTTGTTGTAGACTCTATATGCTTTACTAGTACTTGAGTATCTAACAAAAATTGCTTCAAAAGATCTAGCATCAAATTTACCTAAGTTATCCTTAGTATTTAAAACAAAACATTTGCATCCAAAATCTTGAAATATGAGACATTTGGCTTTCTAGAATAATAAATCTCAAAAGATGTTTTTGAAGTATTTTTGCATAAGAAAACTCTATTTGATATGTAGCATGATGTATTAACGGTCTCGGCCCATAGATAATGAGGGAGACCATATTCACTAATCATTGTCCTAGCCATCTCTTGTAATGTCCGATTTTTCCGCTCAACTACTCCATTTTGTTGTGGAGTTCTAGGACAAGATAGTTCATGCTTAATTCCATGTTCTTCACAAAAAGTAATAAAGGGTAGGTTAATGAATTTACCTCCTCTATCACTTCTTATTCTTAAAATTGAAGAATCATTTTCCTTTTCAACTCTTTTCTTAAAGACTTGAAAATGTGAAAAGGCTTGATTTTTATGCTCCAAAAAGAAAACCCATGTAAAACGCGAAAAATCATCAACCAAAACAAATGCAAAACGATTCCCACTTAGACTTTTGGTTTGAGTAGGACCAAATAAATCCATATGTATCAACTCCAAAGGACGTGATGTCATGATATCCTTGTTTGACTTGAAAGAGGATTTGGTTTGTTTCCTGCGTCACAAACCCGGTCTTTTTCAAAGTTCAAGCAAGGAATACATTTCACCATTTCCTTTGCGTTTAACCTAGATATATGGTCAAAAGAAATGTGGCCTAATCTTCTATGCCACAACCAAGAGTCATCATCGAGGGCTCGAAGGAGTGCATAATGAGCCCTAGCATTGGTATCAAATTCCTTAGTCTCAATTTCGGACCAAGTGGATTCATCACCGGGGGTGCACTAAAGGGTTTGGTCACGGCCTTTGCAACTCGACTTCCTAGAGATTGCAAGAAAACGGTCATCTTAACTTTCCATATGGGAAAGTTAAGTCCATCAAATTTTGGGGGGGTCTTAATTCCATCGGCCATTTTTACTAAGTGAGAGTGAATGAGAAATGAATGAAGTGATTAGCAAATAGAGGATCTCTCTAAGGTTGTTAAGCCAAGAGCCTAGAGACCAAGCTCTGATACCAATTGAAAAACACCTAGAGGGGGGTTGAATAGGTGTTATTACTAATCTAACAATCTTTTTAAAACTAAGATGGATGAATGATGCAACGATCTCTCAAAACAAGACTAAGAGCCGAATACCCCGTGAAGGTTCTGAACTCCTTCCTCCTGATTCCCCTTGAATGGGTTAGAGGTGCGCAATGCAACCTTGTTGTATGAGAATTGATCGAACAAAGAATGAATAATATGCAATGATGAAATGCACACAATATATCACAAGGAATAAAAACAAGATCTCAAGCAAGTAATTTGAAAGCAATAGAGTGCAAGAGATATTTAAAGCAAAATGGACACAAAGCAATCGCAAACACAAGATATTTGTTTCGAGGTTCGAGCCACCGCTCTACTCCCCGCCTTCACCTCCATGAAGGGTTTTCACTATCCACCGAGGACGATTACAACGGTCTACCAAGACCCGAGCACCGAGCTCCAACACTTACAATAACATCTACCGAAGAGGTGTCTCCACAAGAACAAGAAGAAGGAACAAGTAGCCAAGTGATCACCAAGAGGATCACAAACTTCTTACAAACACTTTCTCTTTACAACTTCCTTATAGAATGAGGATGGGAATTTTGGCTCTAGAAGTGTAGTGAGAAAAACTCAGTTGTAGAAAGATCTTTGCTAAAAAACACAACTGAAAAACTAGCTCAAGAATGAAAGGGAAAAATGGAGAGCTTTGAAACTTTTCTTCTCTTTGAAAACTTAGGTATATTTCTTGGTGAAAATGCAAGAGACCCATCTCCTCTATTTATAGGGAGAGGAAAGGGTTAAAACTAATTTATTTTAAGCTTATTTGATCTGGAAAAGATCTCCAAAAACTCAGAAAAAGTCTGCCAAAACAGATTACAAAAACAGATTTCAGAAATACATAAAAGAGGAAAGAGCCGTTGGGGCTCTGCAGGCTTGGCGGTCGACCGGTCCGGTCGGCCATTCGCCCTGCTGGCAGATAGCCGTTGGGCTCGGGTCGACCGCTCGGGTCGACCGTCCTCTAATCAAAAACACAGTTTTCTGAAGGCGGTCGACCGGGCGGTCGACCCAGAAAACCCGAGAGCAAAACTGCAGACAGTCGGTCGACCCGGTGGTCGGCTGACAGACATGCACAAGCGTGCACGTCCTGACATAAGCGCCGGTCGACCGGGCCGGTCGACCGGTTTCGCCTGAAACAGAAAAACAGCAGCAAACACAGAACTTGGAAATTTTTGTAAAATATTTTTGAAGATAATTTTGTACGTATATGAAGTTAAGTATCATGTTGTAAAAGATAGTTTATATATGGTGTAAACAAGATATAGAATTTGTAAGGATTTTGGAATCATGTATAAGAATCAAGGCATGAACTTAAAAACAAATACCAAAACTAAAAACTGTATTTTGAAAATGTGTATGTGTATCCTAGAGCCAATTTCCAAAACTCAAACTTTAACAATCTATTTCTTACATAGATTCTAAGGACTACAAGTGCTTCAACTAGGCTTCTTCATATGATCTTGCAAGCTTGATTCTTTGAGCCCGAATTGAAGTGACTTGAGTCAAAACACCTTCCTTTAGGGAAGAAACCTTCTAGTTTCATTAGAACCCTGAAACACACTAAAACAACAAATATTATTAGTACAAATAACTAATATGTTTTGTCATCATCAAAACACACTAAAAATGGGTGATTGTAACCTTGGGCCAACAGTAAGAAGTTAGCAAGTTAGTGGTTAGTAGTTAGTTGCCATGAGAGAAATTTAGCTAAACATGTAAAAGTAGTTAGAGAGAAGAAAATAAGGAGAGATAAAGAGAGAACCTTTAATAGATTATCACCTTCCATTACAAGCACTCTTTCTTTCACCCATGTACTACTCTCTCTCCTTTTACAAGATCTATAAGAAATGGAAAATATAAAGGAGGAAGAAGGAGAACAACTAACCTACCCTAAAATTACAACATGGAGAAGTAAACCCTAAAAACAATCTTACAAACTCCTCAAAAGTCCCCTCTCTAGTGCTCTGAAAATCCCAAGGTATATATAGGTGAAAGGGGCACCAGGGAAGCTTTACGGAGTCGCGTGTCAAATCATGATGCGTGGCTCCACGCAATTGCCGTGGAAATGCGACAATTATCGTGTTTTCACGTCAATTCTAGGGCGGTGTACGCGGCACCGCCTGTTGCACGCTCCCCGCTTGTCCCCCTATCGGTTGTACTTCCTGAAATCTTGATTTGGGCCCCCAGTTTTGACGAAACCGCCCTCCAAGGTCAATGGCTATTCTTGTAGACTTTTAATCACTAATTAAATTGAATTTTTGGGCTTCTTCTTCATTTCATACCATGGACCTAGAAACATACAAGATAAGTGTTATTAACAGGATTTAATATTAAATAAATGTGAAGATGTGGTATGAAATATGCAATTTTAGAAACTAATCACACCCACAAGCTTATCTTTTGCTCGTCCTGAGCAAAACAGAAAACTAAAAAAATTATGATACCATTTTCGCAGGTGACGCGAATGCACTGAGCATGTGCAATAAGTTGTTAAACCTCTAGGTTTCCCCTAGAGGAGAAGTTGTCTCCTGAGGGTTTTCAGCAGATTACACCCACAAAATTCATAAAGAAAGAAATCAAATGTTAGTATTTTGAAAACTCATTTTGAAATAGAGAAAAGTGTTAAAATATTTTGCGAAAATTTAAGTAATCCAAGATCATCGGTTAACCAGAAATTATTCTTCCTTAAACTAAGTCTAAATGCAAAATCTTATTATAAATTAAATGCAAGAATTTAAATTGAATCGATTATCTGATCTTTCATAAAACTGTTAGAAAAATATGCACTTTGTGAATTGTGAAGATTTTTAGGATATTAACTCAAACTTTCATGCCATTGTTGTGTATATTTATTTTTTTCTTTATTTTTTTCTTAGTTTTCTAAGGCTTTCTTATTTACCATGGTAGTGATCTTTTAGTCGGTGACTCCCAAACCAGATAATTTTAGGGCACCAGATGAGAAAACATCCTTCGGACTTAAGGACTTGAGTAAACAAGGCCACAAAACTAAAGGGGATTATTTTGTTTTTGTCCACCATTTTAGGCGTGAATAATGATGCTTTCTGAGGCATAAGTACCCAACATCAATAAGTGATTTTTATTATCATTATTTTTTTATAATGACATTTTCAAACTTTGTTTCAATCCAAAAAAATTGTGTAAGTGTGAAGTACATATATCTAAGGCAAAAAATTTAAGATCAAATTATCTTTCCATTCTTACTTTCTTATCCTAAAATTAAAACAAGATCTATTATTTTGACTCGGTTTAAAAATTCATAATTTTAGGTCTTCCTAATTCCTTAGATAATATTAATTTTCTTAAAAATAAATCAAAATTATTTCTCTTATTTTAAGAAGTTTTGTAAAAAGAAAAGAAAAAAGTTTTTATACACAAAGAAAATTTTAAAAATTTCCTAAAAGAAGTGTAAAAGGAAGAAAATTTAAAACATCCTACGTTAGTAAACCCTCCCCACACTTATCTCATGCATTATTCTCAATGCATCGTGAATGTGTATATACATGAAACAAACGGAAAGGGAAGAAAAATTACCTCATGGTGGTGGCTCCGGTGAGGGTCTGATTGGGCCAACCATTGCTACCCAATAAAGATAATATGGTGGCTCACAGAATTCACCTTTATTGACCTCTTTTTTAACATATTTACAATCCCCAATTTTAATAGGATCATGCAAGATCCTATCATGAAAATTATTCTCTTTATATGACCAAACTTGGAAGATCATCACTGAGTCATTATGGTCAACACCTTGGTCCAATAATAGAATATGGTTTTATGAAATTGATGATTTGGGTTTTGAAATGAAAAGTTCGGAAACCAATACTAACTCAGGAAAATTAACTTTGGGTTCGAGAGTCGATTTAGGTGTGAGAGTTGAGTCCAAATCAAAGAATTTAATTTCACATTATGTTCCCATCAATGAAATATGACTATCCAAAAGAAATGGTTCAATTTCAAAACTATGGATACAGGAATCAATGTTGGCTCGGGCAATGGGTCCAACTTGGGTAAGAATGCCGGAGTTAACATAGATTCAAAGATTAGAATTGAATCATAGAGTTGAGGGTCGGATTCACATTCATATTCAAGTCCAATTTCATTGAAATAAAAACTTAGCAATATGTGAATAGGTTGATATTGGTCAAGTTCAAGATTTTGTAGTGAAATTGAATCTTGGTCAAAGTCTTCAAGATTCCATGATTCTTGGTTTTCATCAATATAATTAGAAGTGTTAGGAGTAGTCAAAGATTGGGCAGGGAGAGTAAGAATGGTAATACTAGTAAGTGAATTAGAGTTAGAACCCTCGTCTTAAGATGTCATAGCTCTTGTTTGCACAAGGATTATTTGACACTATTGACTCATTTAAGTTATCAATCAAGTTGTTAGAGATTAGTGGGTTAGTAGTTATTCGCTATGCAATGGAAAAGTTAGCTCGACATGAGTAAGAAAAAGAAGAGAGAAGAAGTAAAGAAAAGAAGCTTTACACTAAGATAAGAAAGTAAAAGCAAGTAAAAACATTAAGTGATGAAAGAAGAAGTATTACTTGTATAAAATTGTCACCTTCAAATACAACTTGTACATACTCTCTCTTTTTCACTCTAATGTCTAAACTAAGTTATAAGAAGAAGAAAACACAAATAAACTACAACTCTTAAAAACTCCCCTCTCTGGTGCTCTAGAAATCCCAGGGTATATATAGGTGAAAGGGGCACCAAGGAAGCTGTACGGAATCATGACGCGCGGCTCCACACAATTATCACGGAAACACGATAATTCTAGGGGCAGCGCGCGCAGTACTGCCTGCTGTGTACTCCCCGCTTATCCCCTTATCAGTTGTGCTTCCTAGAATCTGGACTTGGGCCCCAGGTTTTGGTGAAATCACGCTCCAAGGTCAATAGTTATTCTTGTAGGCTTTTAATAACCAACTAAATGGGATTTTTGGGCTTCTTCTTCATTTCATATCATGGACCTAGAAACATTCAAGTCAGGTGTTATTAACAGGATTTAATATTAAATAAATGTGAAGATGTGGTATGTAATATAAAATTTTAGAGACTAATTAGTCGTAGGAAGTTTGCTACCAGCTCGCCATACTGCTTTTGCTACTGCTTGTCAGATCGAGTCTTTGATGTGGGAGATGTGCCTGTGTCAGCAACAAGGGCAAACTCCTCGTCTCCCGAACTAATAATGGAGGCGATATCTTTCTCGATTTCTCTTATAGAGATGCTCACCACATTGATGGAGGATACTTTAGCCTTGCCTCTGGACTTCCTACTCGTGACAGTTGTTCACTGTTGGCTTTTGACAATGTCAGGATGGACCACGTTGTTTCTTCTTGAGGAGTAGGGATAGGGATAAGTCCTTTCTCCGTCTGGTTGTGATGATCAGTATTGATCACTTTAAGTTTCCCTTTCGGGATGGGAGCCACTCCGGTTGGCGCTAGCAGAAGATTTCATCCAAATTGAATCGGTGACGTAGCTGTCATGTTGGCAGTCACCTTCTTCTCTTCTGGACAAAGCTTTAACACCTCTGCATCAATCAGAGCCTGAAGAACATCTTTAAAGATGTAGCAAGTCTTAGTATGGTGTCCCAGCACCATGTGATATAAATAGTAGTTGAAATCTTTAGTTTTCTCCACCTCTTCGGGGAGTCTGATCTCCAAAAGTTTAAGTCTCTTACTCTTTTGGAGTAACTTAAACAGAGATACAACGTGCTCATCTTTGAAAGAATATGATTTATAAGCACGTGGTTAGCCGGGAGCCATTCCTCCTCTAACTGACTTGGTCTTTGAAGGTGATTTGACTTTCATTGCCAGAGTATCGCTTTTTTCAGTTGAGAAGATGACTCTGGTGCGCGTCACATTGATTTGTCGGGTCTCAGCTTCCTTTTTTTCTTCAGCCTTGACCCGGGCGATGATTTTTTCTTCATGTTCACCTTATAGTACCAACTGCTTCCAAGTGTGACATTCCGCCACCCCTATTTGAGCGAGTAAAGAAGTTTGCAGATTGTGATGACATGTCTCAACCAATATGGACTGTGTTATGCTGCTAGGACAACGAAGTGCCATGCTCCAAAATCTCTCGACAAAAGATTTGATGGACCCTCCTTTCTTCTACTTGGCTGCAAGGAGAGTCGACACTAAAATTTTTGAATCGTCCCCTAAAAAATGAGCCAGAAACAACTTCGTGAGGTGGCCCATGTTTTAATTGAGCCGGCAGGAAGTTTCATGAATCATTCAAAGGCAACTCCCTTAAGAGTGCCAATGAACAAACGAGCCAAAATCACATCGTTTGATATTACATTCCAAGTTTGAGATTTGAAGTAGTATATGTGTTAGTTCGGTGACCCTTTACCATCGAAAGTGTGAAGGGTCAGTGCCTTAAATTAGGAGGGTAGGGAGCCGTATCCCACTCTACTAGGTAGGGTCAGATTATCCCCATTTCTTGGAGTCCGTCTCGGTCGAGCTCTAGTTTGCTCATCCTTTTGGAATGAGTGCTCCTATTCTCTGAGTTATCCTTCTCTTCTGTTGGGTCGCTCAGAGCCGAAATGCTCTTCATTCTCGATGTTCGCAGAGGATAAGCTATCTCTTCCTTCTGTTTGCCCTTGGACTTCATGAAAGGAGTCTTGGCCTTCAGCTTCTTTTTGTTCTTAAGCAGCTGTGACAACATATGCTTAAGGGTATCGATAGATTCTTGCTAGGCTCGAATCATATCGAATTGTTCCCGTTGGACTCAGGCTTGCTCTTCGAATCGCTTGGCCATCTCCTCGGGAGTTCTTACCATGTAAGCAAAGGCGTTTGGCCCCGAACTAGAATTTGAAGACTGGGATTTGATGATGGCGGAATGCTCATCATTCATCTCAATCCTCCTAGCCAACAAATTATAGCCAACTTGGGTGATTGTTCCCATGCGGGTCCTACTATATCAATAGACCCTTTCAGGTTCGATAAGGACATCTTTTGAACCTGGAGACCGATCAGCATCCGACTCCTCCAAGCTGATAACTAGTTGCTTTCCCTTGGACTTGCTTGGTGTGAAACTAGGCCCCACCATATTTGTAGTAACTTCTGGGTACCCGACATCGGAGAATGATTTCTTCTTTCGAGATCATCATCATTTGGCTAATTCTGAAGCCGCGACAATCGGCTAAAAACTGAAGGTTTACCTATCTGAAAATCATAATGGCAATCAAAGAGCACTGCTGAGATTAGCTGCTCGCAGTGGCATCGAGAAAAAATTGGATGGACGCTCCTCTTCCTTGTCAGGTAATCCCTTAGGTTCGTTGAGGGGCGTTTGAGGAACTAGCATTTGAGGAACTACTCTCGAACTCCTGTGGGTAAGGACTTTTTGGCTGAACGCGAATCTTACATTTCTTTGTTGAAACGCGGACCTCGCGTTGAGTCAAAACGCGACCATCGCGTTTAGAGTCAGAAACGCGGGCCTCGCGCTGTTGAAGAACACAGTCCTCATGTTTTGGATCTGTCAAAACACAGGTCCCACGTTAGGGGAGGACCTCGTATTGTTGAAGAATGCAAGACTCGCATTTTGTGACAGAAACGTGGTCCTCGCGTCACTTAAGAAAAACGCGGGTATCAACCTTACGTTCTGAATCTACAGAATAGATTGTCTCTGTAAATCTTTGAGTTGTTGTCGACAAGCGCGGCGTCTTCGTTGACGTTCAGTATTCTTGTGAAGCTGCAAGAGTTATTGGGAACCCCCGACAACCTGAAATTGCAGAATTTAGAGAGGAGGAGGACGGCGGAATTGGTCTTCACTGTCTCTTTGATTGTGCGCCACCGCTTTTGCCTTGCTAGTCTTCTGAGAGACATTGACACAAGCAGTATGGGTTGCACAAGAGGTTTTCAGAAATTCTTCAGAAGTGGTGCCCTTTGCATTTTAAGCAGTGGTGCAGGCTACTTTAGGAGTAATCTCCGAAGAGATTCGAGAGCGAGTTTCAGAAGAGACTTTGTGATGTTTCCACATTGCCTTGGGCTTGCAGATCCTGAAGAATGGAACTCATCAAACTTTCCTTAGTCGAATTCAACGATGAGGGACTCTATTGTCTTCCTGAGGAGCCAGACATCGGCTTGCGCTACAACATTCTTGTTAGTAAAGAAAGAAGCCCCCAGTAGAGTTGCCATTTTTTGTTTGCGTCAGAAAAAAATGTTCTTGGTCGATGTAAGATTTCTTTGAGTGGTTGAAACATTACAACAGAACAATTCCGATTACAAAAGATGGAAGAAGACTCGATTCTCCCTTTTATTTAAAGTTGGGTTCTTTGAGTAGCGATGAAGAGTGATCTTGTTTTTCATTGATTGGCCAACTGTCTAGCTTCTCTTTAGGGTGCTTTCGAAGACTAATCAGATAGAAACTCTGTTTTTAATGGGCGAAGTGTTTAGAGTTCACTGACTACTCTGTTTCTCCTTTTCTCCAAAAGTTGGATTCAAAAAAAAAATTCTCCCCCTCATAGCTACTCAGGCTATTTATAGGGAGTCAGGGTGTATTATCGTCCCCTAAATTCCTCTATAATGAGGATTAACTCCCCCATTACATGGGAAGTTAATTGACCCAGTAATGGAGGTCTGTTACAACAGAAATGCGGGTCTCGCGCTGGACGCGGGTCTCACGTTGCTTGTTGTAGATGTGGGCATCTTAGAACGCGGAGTCTCTCAGACTCGCATTTGTCGTGAGATGTGAGGTTCTTAGATTCGCTTCTGAAGTGGAGCGCTAAGTTGCTCAGACCTGCGCTTGACATGTAATGTGGAGTTACCCATACTCACGTTGGATGGGACGCGAGTTACTCAGACTCGCGTCAGATGCGGAGTTACTTAGACTCCATCAAACGCGGGCTTACTCAGGCCTACGTCTGAAGTCTTCGTGCTTCTTGGGACGCGAGGTCCGCGTTTCAGTTCAAAACGCGACCTTCATGTTGAAGTGAGGTTCGCGTCTGATGACTTGTCCTTAGTGATTTTTGGACAGCCACGACTATAAAATTAGACAGTTACACCTACTTCTCTCACTTAAGGAGGAATGAATCCTCATTATGGAGAGATTTAAGGGGTCAATTATGCCCTAAAATCTTCTGTAGATATCTATGACAAGCTAAAGAGAAAAGGAGATAGCAAAAGACAAGAGAAGACTCTTGATAAACTTGTGCAACGGCAATCAAGTTTTTTTTAATCTCCTTGAGATTTCATGTGTTGTAGAAGATTCATATCTTATTCAAACTTTGAGAAAGATCTAAGAGATCCAAACTTCAAACTCAGTTCATATACGGAGAACAAGATTCAACTTCCATCGCCGCAAGATGAGCCCAGCAACTAAACAAAGGGGAGATAAGTTATTTTTCTTCCCCATTTTGTTATCGAGTATTGACCATATTTGTAATCCTCTTTTGCATTAATAGAAGATTTTTACTCGTCAATTTCACGAGAAACAATATTAACATGCAATTTGGAGTCTTGTGAGCATTGTGTTCTGGGCAAGAAGACAAACGTGAAATTTGGCATTGTTATCACCGTGCACCGAGAGTCTTCTTGATTTGGTTCACATGGTTATTTGGCGACTAACCAAGACTTCATCACTTGGAAGTCATCAATACTTTGTCTCTTTTGTTGATGATTTTTCTAGATATTATTGGGTAGCTTTGAAGTCCTAGATTTGTTCATAAAGTAGAAAAAGTTGATGGAGAAGCAGACTGGCAAGAAAATCAAAGTGCTCCAATTTGATAATTTTAGGGAGTATAAGAATGATCAGTTCCTGTGATTTGATCAGAACAATGGTATTGATATGCACTTCACAGTTCAAAAATAGATTCGGGTGACTAAGAAGATGAGTCGTCCCTTATTAGAGATGGTTCAGTGTTTGTTATCTAATGCACAATTGGATAAGTCATTTTGGGCTAAGACTTTGGTATATGTTAGCCATCTCATGAATAAGTTGTCATCATCTGTGATAGGTGGTAAAAATCCATTGGAATTTTGATCAGGTGGATCTGCACAAGACTATAGTTTGCTGAGGAATTTAGATATCCCGCCTACTTTGGTGTCAAGGAAAGTAAGTTGGATCCTCGAACGAAAGAGTTTGTGTTTTGGGATGTCAAAGGAAATTTTGAGAGGCATCAAGTTATGGGGCAACAAAATAAGAAGTTTGTATTGAGCAGGCATGTCATGTTCCATGAGGCTTTAATGTTGAGGCCTAACTTTCAGCAGGTGGAGAGTATGAAGACCTAGACGGTACCGCAGCAGATGGAGATGATGCTAATCCATGTTCTCAAGTTGGTTCAGTATCATTTATGATCTCACCGGATGTAATACTGGATGGAGATCATATAGCCAGTTTGGATGTTGAATATATTGAAGAAAATTTTGTTGATTTGATTTTAGTTAGAAGAGCCAAAAAGAATCCACAAAAGTGGGCTGTGAAAAAGCATGGTCCCAAGTTGCTGAGCTAGATCAACTCAAATTGAAGACCGTTGTTTTTCATAATGATGAGATCCATATAATCAGCCAGATGGATTTGTTGCTATAAATTTAGTTTCAGTTCATGGTTGAGCTTTCTGGAGCTTATTTGGAAGAATTACGTGCAGCTTGACCCCTTGGCAAGGGGTACATAAGCAGTAATTGTTGGCCCAAAGGTTATAATCCCCGGGTTATGTGTTTTGATGATAACAAATCATATAAAATCTATTTGGTACTAATAGAAGTTAAAGAATGAATTTCAGGTTGATACAGGCATTGATGGCTCAAGAGTTCTCAAGCATGGGATATTAGGGTTTAGCTCAAACGTTGTTCAACATCAACTATCAGAGACTCCTACTTGTAGACTCATATAGTTTATTTTGTTAAAGAATTTATATACATTTTAAGCTCAAATACATACACACAAATTCAATACATTTGGTTTTTGTTTAATTGGTTTTCGATTTCAAGTACATATATCGGGTTTTAGATTTGAACCAGTTTTCAAGTACATATATCGGGTTTTAGATTTGAACCAGTTTTAGTTCTACTGATCTGCTTGACACCCTTTTATAGTTGTTATCATAACTTTTTATTCTTATATTCAAATAACATGATTTAACTTGGATTTCAAAGATAACTTTAGATCTAAATTTCTTATTCAATAATAATTTTTTAATTCAAATTTTAAAGATGTCAAATATTTTGGTTGAACTCTGTTCTTATTCTGAAAATAGCTTACAGTTTCTGATTTAACACTTGTCAGTGTTTTATTGATATCTTTCTAATAAAAAAGATATTGAGTTGATTTCAGTTGCATTAAAAGAAGACTTAAAGATTTACAAATTATTCCTATATACCTAATTCTGAATTCGGACGTTTGCAGCCTGAAAAATGTACTCAAAGTTGACCAATCTGCCAGATTGGCAGTAATGGCTAATTTTCCGGAGGCTGATTTTTAACATGTTTTTAAAACATGTTAAGTTAAAAAAAAACGTGGTTAGCTGTATTAGAGGGTCAATTTCTTCCTCTTTTATTCAGGTAAAAGTTTTCTATATTTACTCTTCCTAAATCCTATATAAAGGGGTCATTAGGGTAGAGGTTTTCACGACAACAAATTCAAAGATCAAAAGTCTTGAGTTTTCTTGAGAAAGAGCTTTGTTTAAGTTTTGGGCTATTATTTTCAAAAGTTTTCTGAAAGTTTTTGGTTCTTAAAATCTCTCTTCTATTTTTATATCACTTACAAAACCTTAAGCTTCAATCTTATATATTATTCTCTAGGGTTTTTGTAAAGAAAAGTTTTTCAAAAGAGAGTTTGTGGTCTTTTGATCACCAAGTGATTATTGTATTTGTGGCTCCACTACCTCTGGAGTGGAGGAGTGTGATTGAGGAGTTGGGTACTCCCTAGTGGTTGTAATCTTTTGTGAAATTTCTAGTTGATCGGAAATCCTTCTGGGTGAAGGCGGGGACGTAGAGCTGGGTGCTCGAACCTCGAAACAAATCTCAATGTTTGTAATTGGTTTACTTGTGTTATTTACTTGCTTCTCATTCATTCTTATATTGTCGATCAATATTCTCACAACAAGATTGCATTGCGTACCTCAAACTCTTATTTAGAGGAATCACGAGAAAGGAGTTCAGAGCCCTTCACGAGGTATTCGGCTTCTAATCTTGCTTTGAGTGATCGTTGCATCATCTCATTTTAAATTTGTGCATTGATTAGCATTATCGCCTATTCACCCCCCTCTAGGTGATTTCAATTGGTATCTAGATCTAGGACTCTAGTTTTTGGCTTCACATTCTTAGAGAGATCCTATAAATTGATAATCACTATTTTCATTCATACACTAGTAAAGATGGCCGATAACATTACGATCTCTCCCAAATTTGATGGACTCAACTTTCCCATATGAAAAGTTAGGATGAACATTTTTCTACAATTTCTAGGTAGTATAGTTGCTAAGTCTTTGACCAAGCCTTTTAGTAAACCCGAAGGCGAGGAGGACACTTGATCCGATCTTACCTCCAACGAATTTGAGGCTAATTTGAAGGCTCAAAATGCCCTATGTTTAGCATTGAATTAGGATGACTTAACATGGGTTATCCATTGCAAGTCCGCCTATAAGATTTGGGAACACTTATGTAAATCACTTAGAGGGGGGGTGAATAGGTGATAGTGCTAATCTAGAAACTAAATGCGGAAGAATGCGGAAGCTAAAACAAATATGCACAAACACTTAATATAACCAACGAGTGTAGCCGAATTCCTCGTGAAGGGCTCTGGACTAACTCCTCTTGATTCCCCTAGATAAGGGTTGAGGTGCTATATGAAGCTCTCGTGGTTAAGTACAAGTGAGGCACACACAAACAAACCAAGCATATAATGAATAGGCAATATGAATAGATGCAAGGCACAACACAAGCAAATAATATGTGATGCTATGAATGATGCAATGCACAACACAAATAAAGAGAGAGAGTTAAGAGAATGGATCAAACGCAAACACAAAGATATGTTTCGAGATTCGAGCCCCTAGCTCTACGTCCCCGCCTTCACCGAGAAGGATTTCCAATCCACTAAGGAGTACCGAACTCCTCTCTCAACCTATATAATGCCACCGAGGCAATACAACCACAATCCACCTCTACCGAAGAGGGATAAGGCCTGTAGCCAAACAACCACAAATCACCTCTACCGAAGAGGGATACAAACCAATACCACTCTGATCAACCTCTACCAAAGAGGGATACAACAATACAAGGAGGGTTTACAGCTACATGGTATCTTTCAACCACAAACAATCTCTTTTCCACAAAAACAAATGATCCTAAATAGATAGGATAGGAGATATAGCTCAAGTGTGAAAAAACTAGGTGTTTGGAAAACAAAAACTCAAAGAAATAATCTTGGGAAAACTCTTGAAGATAATGGAAATGAAGAACAAACACAAATCTCCCAAAATACTATTTCCTTTGATTTTTCTTAAAACCTAAAACAATATAAAGATAGATCTTTTGGCACTAAAACTCTTTTGAAAACTTGTTTTAAACAATGGAGAAACTCAGAAAATTTTAGCTTAAAAATCTTAGTCAAAATCCCAAAGGAATGGGGTTTATATAGGCCAAACCCTAAAACTAGCCGTTAGGCTGAATCCTCAGCCTGAGACGGCTGGCGGTCGACCGCCCGGTCGACCGCCAACGGTCATAAATATGACCGTTGGGGCATCCCGTCGACCGCCCGGTCGACCGCAATTATACAGAGAGCAAGGCTCTCTGGCCGGTCGACCGACAATGTCGACCGAGCCCAGTGCCTGACCAACGCGCACAGGCTTGTGCACGTCGGTCGACCGACCGGCCGACAGGCTCTGGAACACGGTCGACCGTCTCGGTCGACCGCCAGCGCCTGGCAGCCAATTTCCTGAGTCAGAAAAACATGTTAAAAATATTTCTAAAAATTCTTTTAAATCTTCTAAAAATCCACAAAAATAGTTTTAACATTTTGCATTGATATATAAACATGTGATAAAAATTTCAACTCAAATATCAAGCAATTTGAAATATTTTTTGTGTCTTATCATTTTTACCAAAAATCAAAAACTATATTTTACCAAACTTGGATTTTTCAAAAGGAAATCTGATTTTTCCTAAAACTCATGAATAGGCATATCAAAATAAGTTTGTCTAAGATATGAAGCATGTATGTATATAGAACACATCTAATATACATAAAAACCATTTAAACTTGTTTTGATCTAAACTATTCATGAAAACCAATTCTAAAACATAAAACTTGTGTGTGTTGTGAACTTGAGCATATCAACTATTCTTATCTTTACATATGGATCTAAAATACACTAAACTAAACTATGGATACCTAAGTCTTCTTGACGATCTTCATCTTCAAGTCGATTTGATCCAAACCGTGATCCACGAACGAGACTCCAACGAGTGCAAGGTATGATCTTGATGCTCGGGCTCTGGAATCACCATGTGAAGGCTTCAAAACTCGTCTTGTTGAAGCAATCACCAACTAATATCTTGCTTAATGATCTGAAACTAAAATCACAAGATTATTAGTAAACATAACTACATGAGTTAATCATCATCAAAACTAGAGTGGAAGGCCTCTGGGCCAACAATCTCCCCCTTTTTGATGATGACAAAACTCATGGAGTTATATATGCATGGATTAAAGTTAAGCTTCAAAGATGCTCCCCCTTAACTCATGCATAGCATTAAACAATAAATATATGCAATAAATACTAAACATGAATATGCATCAATCATGCATAAAACAAATAAATCTTTACCATTAAACATAAACACAAACAATACTATCTAGTAAATGCATGTTAAACTCTCAAATAATTCTCCCCCTTTTTGTCAATCATCAATAAAGAGGTTAAAGTAAAAACAAATCAATAAATTTTTCTCCCCTTTTTGTTTGAAACAAGGAATCAACAAAAGGGTTAAAAACAATAAAACAATGTTCTCTCCTATTTGTCTAAAACACAAATGATGTAAATAAGGGCTGACAATCAATTAAGATATCAATTTAAAAATATGTCAAAGTAGCGTCTTGATACCAATTGAAAGTGAACATATAAATCAATGAAACTAAATAAGGCATTGATACCAATTTTTGAGAAAAACACATAAAAATCTTGATATCAATTGAAATTATTCAAATAAACATCTTGATACAAAATGATACCAATTGTAAGAATTTGTCATTAAGAACATATGATATCAAAATAAAAACAATATATATGAGTATACAAAAAATGTCAATATTGATGCCGATTGAAAGAATCCAATGATACCAACTGAAACAACAATAATATCAAATGTATACCTCATATCCTAGCCTCCCAATCATGTTCAAGTTTAAAATGATTTTCACTATAAAGCATACATGAGCATGATCTCCCATCCAACCACCCTTTGAAGGTAGGGGTTTTCAAAAATAGGTTTGAAAAATATAGTATGCTTGAAAACTTCTACCATAACGAAGAATACCGTAACTAGTTAATGAAAAATTTGTAAACTAGTACGAAATCCTTCAAGTAAGGAATAAAACAAAATTATTTTTCATGAGACAAGAAATCCACATGATATCCAACACTCAAGTCAATGAAGCATAAATATGATTCATGAAAACAAAACATGAGTAAACAAGAAATGTGAGTGTACAAATAAAATGTGAAAATCATAATCATGAAAAATAGACATTAAGCTCAATATTCCTTAAAACATGAAAATCAAACTTTTCAATAAAAATAGTTTATACTTCAAGGCATATGAATGTTTTGACAACACGAAAAGTATACATACATATCCCTAAACACAATTGAGTCCAAATATAAAGATTTGCATGAAAAGCAAATGACTCAAGGAGTAAACATGTATATCTTAAAGTTTGGCAAAATAGACATATACATGAAGTGAAAACACAAGATCATAAAACAAATCCAAAAAAATAGGAATACAAGTTTAAAATGCATGAATCATCAAAACTAGACTATACTAGCACATCTAATGGGTTCAAATAAGCATTCAAGCACAAACATATATATGATCTATTTGTAACCCACTATATGCACAAATATATACCTAGTCTTAATGAAAACTAACATTTAAACATATATTCAAATCATGAAGCATCAAAATAAGATATAAATCAACATGAAAAATATAAACATGATTATTATGAAAATTCACATGTTATTAAACCTATGATAAACATGATAGCTAAACAATTGTGAGAACACAAAAATAATGGTCCATATTAAACATGGGTGTCTCAAAGTGCTATACATGTATGTCAAGGATCTAATAAACATAGCATTGACATAATAATCTATAATCATCAAAACATGCTAAAAACAATAATATGAAGGCATGTAAACATAAATGGGAGTTAGAGATCGATACCAAAACCGATGAGGGCACCTCTCTAGTACTCCAAACCAAGGTGGTCCTCCCACCAAACATCCCTTGAAAGTGATGCATCCACATAATTCTCATGAAGCTCGGAACGCGTCCACTCCAAGGTACCTCTACTCTCACGTCATGTGAGAGCCCACACCTACATCATAAACAAAAGGGGTGGTCTTTGGTACCCATATCTTTTTGGGTCCATGGGGGTTAGTCTTTCTCTAACCCAAACAAATTTAGTTGCTAAATTAACATCATGTATACGTTCATAACAAAATTTAGCAAGGTGGCCCTTTCGTCCACAATGTGTACAAGTGTACACATGAGCATACATGTGATGGGTGTGTCCGTGAGGAGCATGTGTATGCCATGGAGGGTGTACATGCAAAGATGGAACTTGTTTCTTTCGAACCAAGGATTCCAAGCGTGTATGACTAGAAACACAATGGCTCAAAGTGGAGCCCAAACAATCCATATTCTTCTTTAAAACATTTATATCATTTTTAATCAAAGAAGAAGTGGAGCATACAAGGGGTGATCTAGGTGAAACTACCCTAGCATGGCAAACATGTGAATCAATATTATTTTTAAAACTTCATTTTTCTTTAAACACACATCTAAATCTTTTGAAATAGAAATAATTTTTTTTTCAAAGCAACATTCTCTTTTAAAACAAAATCAACTTTTGAAGACAAAACTTTATTTTTCTTCAAAATATCATTACAATCATTTTTAGATTTTAAAAGGTTATTTTCTTTAATAGCAAGTTCAAGTTTAGATCTCAATGAATCCCTTTCATTAGAGATCTCTACCTTCTCTTGCAAAACAATGTCAAGTCTAGAAAGCAAATTTTTATTTTCATTATTAATTTCTAGACTTTTCTTTTTTAAAACATTATATTTTTCAATCAATTTTTCACAAACAATAGATAGTTCTTCATTTAAAGCATTGGCATCAACATAATCATCACATGAAGAAATAGCATCATTAGCATCTAATTGAGATTCCGATTGTACCTCAAGGGAGTCATTCCCTTGGACCATTAAGCATTGTGACTCGGATTCTCCACTAGATTCCTCCAGTTGGATTGGCAATTGGAGCTTGGAGGTGGAAGTGGTTGTCAACTTGTTCCACACTACAAAAGCGGAATCAAGATTAGAAACATGCATAAGATCTTCTTTGTTAAGCGTGCTTCTAATAGCCTCTAGGGCTTGTGCATTGACCCCTATATGATTGCTATTACCAAGATAGCATTTCTTGGTAGCGGCAAGATAAACATGCAAGCCTAGGGTTTGTAAATAATGGACATCCTAGTCTTCCAAACAACAATGTTGGAAGCATCAAACATAGGTGGGGTCATGAAGTCCATGGGTATGCAAACTAAATGTGTGCAAACAAATATATGCAAATGCAAATGTTGATTAGCAAACAAGGATCTCACTCTTAGGTTGTAAAACCTAAAGTATCAGGAGCGTAGGCTCTGATACCAATTGTAAATCACCTAGAGGGAGGGTGAATAGGTGATAGTGCTAATCTAGAAACTAAATGCGGAAGAATGCGGAAGCTAAAACAAATATGCACAAACACTTAATATAACCAACGGTGTAGCCGAATTCCCCGTGAAGGGCTCTGGACTAACTCCTCTTGATTCCCCTAGATAAGGGTTGAGGTGCTATATGAAGCTCTCGTGGTTAAGTACAAGTGAGGCACACACAAACAAACCAAGCATATAATGAATAGGCAATATGAATAGATGCAAGGCACAACACAAGCAAATAATATATGATGCTATGAATGATGCAATGCACAACACAAATAAAGAGAGAGTTAAGAGATAATGGATCAAACGCAAACACAAAGATATGTTTCAAGGTTCGAGCCCCTAGCTCTACGTCCCCGCCTTCACCGAGAAGGATTTCCAATCCACTAAGGAGTACCGAACTCCTCTCTCAACCTATACAATGCCACCAAGGCAATACAACCACAATTCACCTCTACCGAAGAGGGATAAGGCTCGTAGCCAAACAACCACAAATCACCTCTACCGAAGAGGGATACAAACCAATACCACTCCGATCAACCTCTACCAAAGAAGGATACAACAATACAAGGAGGGTTTACAACTAGGTGGTATCTTTCAACCACAAACAATCTCTTTTCCACAAAAACAAATGATCCTAAATAGATAAGATAGGAGATATAGCTCAAGTGTGAAAAAACTAGGTGTTTGGAAAATAAAAATTCAAAGAAATAATCTTGGGAAAACTCTTGAAGATAATGGAAATGAAGAACAAACACAAATCTCCTAAAATACTATTTCCTTTGATTTTTCCAAAAACCTAAAACAATATAAAGATAGATCTTTTGACACTAAAACTCTTTTGAAAACTTGTTTAAAACAATGGAGAAACTCAGAAAATTTTAGCTTAAAAATCTTAGCTAAAATCCCAAAGGAATGGGGTTTATATAGGCCATACCCTAAAACTAGCCATTAGGCTGAATCCTCAGCCTGAGACGGCTGGCGGTCGACCGCCCGGTCGACCGCCAACGGTCATAAATATGACCGTTGGGGCATCCCGGTCGACCGCCCGGTCGACCGCAATTATACAGAGAGCAAGGCTCTATGGCCGGTCGACCGACCCGGTCGACCGAGCCCAGTGCCTGGCCAACGTGCACAGGCTTGTGCACGTCGGTCGACCGACCGGTCGACTGGCTCTGGAACACGGTCGACCGTCTCGGTCGACCGCCAGCGCCTGGCAGCCAATTTCCTGAGTTAGAAAAACATGTTAAAAATATTTCTAAAAATCTTTTAAATCTTCTAAAAATCCACAAAAATAGTTTTAATATTTTGCATTGATATATAAACATGTGATAAAAATTTCAACTCAAATATCAAGCAATTTGAAATATTTTTGTGTCTTATCATTTTTACCAAAAATCAAAAACTGTATTTTACCAAACTTAGATTTTTTAAAAGGAAATCTGATTTTTCCTAAAACTCATGAATAGGCATATCAAAATAAGTTTGTCTAAGATATGAAGCATGTACGTATATAGAACACATCTAATATACATAAAAACCATTTAAACTTGTTTTGATCTAAATTATTCATGAAAACTAATTCAAAACATAAAACTTGTGTGTGTTATGAACTTGAGCATATCAACTATTCTTATCTTTACATATGGATCTAAAACACACTAAACTAAACTATGGATACCTAAGTCTTCTTGATGATCTTCATCTTCAAGTCGACTCGATCCAAACCGTGATCCACGAGCGAGACTCCAACCAGTGCAAGGTATGATCTTGATGCTCGGGCTCTGGAATCACCATGTGAAGGCTTCAAAACTCATCTTGTTGAAGCAATCACCAACTAATATCTTACTTAATGATCTGAAACTAAAATCACAAGATTATTAGTAAACATAACTACATGAGTTAATCAACATCAAAACTAGAGTAGAAGGCCTCTGGGCCAACAACTTATTAGCCACTCATGAAGGAACATCACAAGTCAAGAGAGCTAAAATTGATCTCTTGCGTTCCCAATATAAATGCTTTAAAATGAAAGAAAATGAATCTATTGATGATATGATTACTAAGTTTACTAAAATCACAAATGCTCATGCTTCTCTAGGTGATGAAATCAACAACGACCAAAAGGTACGTAAAGTGATTCGTGCGCTCTCTTCATCATATGAAAATCAAAGCTACCACCTTGAAGGAATTGAATGACAAAGACGAGATGGAGCTCATAAGGCTTATTGGAAATCTTAAGACCATGAGATGGAGAAAAAGGTTAGAGAAGAAGCAGGGCCTCAAAAGAAAAAGTCTATAGCCTTCAAGTCTACCTCCACCAACTACGATGATGAAGAAGATGATGAAGAGCTATCTCTTCTTGTGAGAAATGTAAAAAGAATGTACCACAAGAATAAGCTCAATCATAGAAGGCAATGGGAAGGGAAGGAGGAGAAAAAGATCATATGCTACAACTGTCGGAAACCCGGACACATCATGGCCGATTGTCCAGATTTCAAGAAAAAGATCTTTCTCCTTGAGGCAAAAGTGTTGGCCCAAAGGCCTTCCACTCTAGTTTTGATGATGATTAACTCATGTAGTTATGTTTACTAATAATCTTTGTGTTGTTTAAGTTTCAGATCATTAACCAAGATATTAGTTGGTGATTAGCTTCAACAAGGTGTTTAGAAGCTTTTCATGATGATTCCAGGGCCAAAGCGTCAAGATCACACATTGCCTAGCCCATGGATGGAGTTTTGGAGCAAGTCAACTTGAAGATGAAGATCATCAAGAAGGCTTAGGTATCCATAATTTAGATAGTGTGTTTTAGATCCATTTGTAAAGTTTAGTATAGTTGATATGCTCAAGTGCACAACACACAAAAAGTTTTATGTTTTGGATTTGGTTTTCATGAATAGTAGATCAAAACAAGTTTACATGTTTTATATGTATAGTAGATGTATTCTAGTTATACATACATGCTTTAACTTGCTAGACAAACTTATTTTGACTATCCTATTCATGTATTGAAAAATCAAGTTTGATAAAAATACAAGTTTTGTTTTTGATAAAATTTACAAGACTCAGAAATGAATTGATATGATTGATTTATGTCTTGAAATTTTTATCACAAGTTTGTGTTTCCATATAAAATGATAAAACTATTTTTGGTGACTTTTAGAAGTGTTAAAAGATTTTTTAGAAAAATATTTTACAGTATTTTTCTGACCCAGGTTTCTGTTCCAGGCTTCAATCAGTCGACTAGTCAACCTGACCTAGTCGACTTGGGTGAAGTCGGTCGACCGGGACGGTCGACCGACGTGCACAAATCTGTGCACGTTTGGAGGCACTGGGACGGTCGACCGCTCCGGTCGACCGGGGCACTTACAATGCTCTCTGTTTGTTTCGGTCGACCGGGCCGGTCGACCGCAGTTGCCCAACGGTCATGGGCCTGTTTGGTTAAGGTTGGAAGTGAGGAAGTGAGGAATTGAGGAAGTAATAATAATTCCCTTTGGAACTTGGGAATTGGCTAGTAAGTTTTTGGTGTTTGATGCTATTGGGAAGTGTGATTTGAAAAATGTTTTGTCTTTTTCGTGTTTGGATGGTAATGTGAAAGTGGAAGTGGAAAAGTTGACCACAAAGTTGATCGTAAAATAATATTAAAATAAAAATTAATTAAGAAAAATAAAAAATAGACTACAATTAGAATGCAAGTGAGATTTACATGGTCAAAAAATTAACTGTTTTGTGCTACAATTTATTACAAATGAGATTTACATGATCACAAAATTAACTGTAGCACTCTGGAAATGTGGAAATGGCGTGTAAAAGAGAAAAGATAAAAGGAAAAAGGTTTTCTTATTTTCCTTTTCCGGTGTTTGGATAGATAGGGAAGTGAGCAATTATACTTCCCTATTTCCTTACTTCCGCCCACTTCCTTGCAACCAAACAGCCCCCATATTTCCGACCGTTGGCGGTCGACCGGGCCGGTCGACCGTTTCCTGTCAAAGCTGCCAGCTCAGCTCTAACGGCTAGTTTTCTGATGGGCCTATAAAAACCCCATCTCTTTGGGTTTTGGCCAAGGTTTTTAGAGACAAAATTTTCAGACTTTCTCTATTGTTTTAAAAGAGTTTTTAAAAGAGTTTTGAGCCAAAAAGAATTCATCTTATTTGTTTTTAGGTTTTTGGAAAAATCAAAGAAAAGAATATTTTGGGAGATTTGTCTTGGTTTTCATTCTATATCTTTTGCAAGAATTTTCCCAAGTGTTTTTCTTGGTTGCTTGTTTTCCAAACACCTAGTTTTCCACACTTGAGCTATCTTCTATCCTAATCTATTAGGATCATTTGTTTTGTGGAAAAAGAAAAAGGAAAGAGGTTTGTGGTTGAAAGAGACCACTTATTGTAAACCCTTGATTTCTTGGTTGCTCCCTCTTTGGTAGAGGTTGAGGTTGTGATTTGGGTTGTTGGTTTGCTCCCTCTAGTGAGAGGTGGAGTTTGGTTGTAAACCCTCTTCGGTAGAGGTGTTGGTTGTTGTGGTTGTTTGGCTAAGGGCCTACCCCTCTTGTGTGAGGAGGTGTTTGTTTGAGAGAGGAGTTAGGTACTCCATTGTTGTACAAATCCTTCTCGGTGAAGGTTCCCTCGGTGGGAGTCCTCGGTGGACGTATAGTGGATTGAAAATCCTACACGGTGGTGTAGGCGGGGATGTAGAGCAAGGGTGCTCGAACCTCGAAACATATCATTGTGTTTGCGTTTGATCCACTTGTCTCTAAACTCTCTCTCTCTTTACATTTGTGCAAAGCATCTTACATAACATCATATCATATTTGCTTGTGTTGAGCATAATTCATATCATACATATCTATTTGCTTGTGTTGCCTTGCATATATTCTTATTGCTATTCATCCTTATTTGCTTGGCTTGCTTGTGTGTGTGCATAACTTATACTTAACCAACAAGAGCTTCACATAGCGTCTCAACCTATTCAAGGGGAATCAAGAGGAGTTAGTCCAGAGCCCTTCACGGGAATTCGGCTACACTTGTTGTGTTGTATTAAGTTTGTGCAAGATTTGCATTAGCTTCCGCATTTAGCGCACTTAGTTTTGCATTAAATTTTAGATTAGCACTAACACCTATTCACCCCCCTCTAGGTGTTCCCTTTCAATTGGTATCAGAGCTAGTGCTCCTGATACTTAGGCTTAACATCCTAGGAGTGAGATCCTTACTTGCTAATCTTTTGTTTGCATTTACTTGTTTGCACACATATAGTTTACCATGGCCTTCATGACCCCACCTATGTTTGACCCTTCCAACATTCATGTTTGGAAGATTAGGATGACCGTTTATTTACAAACCCTAGGTCATAAAGTTTATCTTGCCATTACCCAGGAATCCTTCCTTAGTGATAGCAATCATATAGGGGCCAATGCACATGCCCTAGAGGCCATTAGAAGCACATTATCTAAAGATTATCTTTTACGTGTTTCTAACATTGATTCCGCCTTTAAAGTGTGGAATTTGTTGACAACAACCACCACCACCTCCGAGCTTCAAGTGCAAATCCAAGAAGAGAAATCTAGTGGAGAGTCCGAGTCACAATGCTTCATGGTCCAAGGGAATGACTCCCTTGAGGTATATTTGGAACCCCACTTAGATAATGATGATTGTACTAGTTCTTCAAATGATTATGTTGATCCTCATGCTTTGAATGAAGAACTTTCTATTGTTTGTGAAAAATTAATAGAAAAATATAATTTGTTAAAAAAGAAAAGTCTAGAAATTGAAAAAGAAAATAAAAGTTTACATTCTAGACTTGATTGTGTTTTGCAAGAGAAGGTTGAGGTCTATAATGAAAGGGATTCATTGAGATTTCAATTGGAACTTGCACTAAAAGAAAATGAATTTTTAAAATCTAAAAATGATTGCCATGCTATTTTGGAGAAAAATGAAAATTTGTCTTCTAAAATTGATTTTGTTTTAAAAGAGAATGTTGCTTTGAAAAACAAAATTATTTCCATCTCAAATGATTTAGATGTGTGTTTAAAGAAAAACATTGTTTTGCAAAATAAGATAGATGCACATGTTTGCCATGCTAGTGTAGCTTCTTCATCTAGTCTACCTAATGCATGTACCTCTTCTTCTAGGATCAATGATGATATTTGTATGTTAAAGAAGAGAGTAGATTGTTTGGGCTCCACTATGAGCCAATGTGCCATGAACCACTCACGCTTGGAAACCTTGGTTCGTAAGAAACAAGTTCCAACTTTTATGCATGCACACCCTCCACGGCATACACATACTCCACACGGACACCATCAACACATGTATGCTCATGTGTACACATGTACACATTGTGGCCGAAAAGGCCATCTTGCTAAATTTTGTTATGATAGATTACATACTCATAATTTAGCAAAGAATTTTGTTCGGGTTAGAGAAGGGACTAACCCCCATGGACCCAACAAGATGTGGGTACCAAAGACCACCCCTCCTTTATTTAATGTAGGTGTGGGCTCTCACATGACGTGAGAGTGATGACACCTTGGAGTGGATGCGTTCCGAGCTTAGAGGAAATCATGTGGATGCATCACTTTCAAGGGAAGTGTTTGGTGGAGATGACCACCATGTTTTGAAGACAAGGAGAGTTGCCCTCTAGGTTTCGGTAACAATTCTTGACTCCTTATTATTGTTTACATGCTTCCATATTGATGTTTTATAGCATGTTTTCATTGTCTATGGATTAGTGTGTAAATATCATGTTTATTAGATCCTTGACATACATGTATAGTATTTGAGACACACATGCTTATATGAACCCATACTTAGTGTTCTCACCTTTGTTTAAGCTATAATGTACATCATGAATCTAATACATGTGAATTTACATAGTAATCATGTTTTAGTTTTATCATGATGGTTTTTATATTGTGTTTTGATGCTTCATGTTAAGATTACTTGTTTAGATGTTAGTTTTCATTAAGACTAAGACTTATACTTGTACATATAGTGGGCCACAAATAAATCTATATATGTTTGGGCTTGATTGCTTATTTGAACCCATTAGATGTGCTAGTATAGTCTAGTTTTGATGATTCATGCATTTTAAACTTGTATTCCTATTTTTGAATTTGTTTTATGTGTTTTCACTTCATGTATATGTTTATTTTGCCAAACTTTAAGATATACATGTATACCCCTTGAGTCATTTGCCTTTCATGCAAATCTATATATGGACTCAATTGTGTTTAGGGATATGTATGTATACTTATTGTGTTGACAATTCATACATAAACCATGAAATGAAATTTGTTTTGATGAATATTTAGTTTTTCTTAATTTTGTGTTTAATTGTTTAACTTCATGTATATGTCTATCTTGTCCAAACTATTAGATATACATGATTATCCTTTTGAGCCACGTGCCTTAATACATATATTTTGTGGACTCGTTGTGTTTTGGATATGTATGTATACTTTAGTTTGTATTAGACATACATATGCCATGAAGATTGAATAAGTTTTGATGATTTTTGTGTTTTCATGATTAAGGAATAATTGAGCTTAATTGAATATTTTCATGATTATGATGTTCACACTTTATTTATACACTCACATTTATTGCTTGCTCATGTTTTGTATTCATGAGTCATATTTATGCCTAATTGAATTAGAGTGTTGATTATCATGTGGATTTCATGTTTCATGAAATTTATTTTTAGTTTATTCCTTGCTTGAAGGATTTCGCACTAGTTAATAAGTTTTTCATTTTGACTAGTTCGTATTCTTCAATTTGGTAGTGATTTTCAAACAAAACTACTTTTTCAAATCTATTTTTGAAAACCCCTACCTTCCATGGGAGGTTGGATGGGAGATCATGGCCTTGTATGTCTTAAAATGAAAATCATTTAAAACTTGAGCCATGATTGGGAGGTATAGTATATGAAGTATACATTTGATCTTATTGTTATGTCAATTGGTACCATTGAACTCTTTCAATTGGTATCATTTTGACCTTTGTGTATACTCATATGTTTATTGTGTATGTATATTTTCAATTGGTATCATCTATTGGTGATTTGTACTCATTCTATTTCATACACTTTTATTTGTGCTTAAGATATAAATTTTTCACAAAATCTTGTTTATGCTAGTGCTTGAGCTTCAATTTTGTTTCAATTGATTTTTTTTTAAATTGGTGTCAAGCTCATGCATCTTTTTAGTTGGTATTTCATACAGGGGAGAAAATTTAATTTTGTCTTTCAAGTGGTGATTCTTCAATTGGTATTTGTTTCCCACTCCCTTACTTTATGATTGAAAATTTCATATTGGTATCATATGTTTAATATGAAAATTATTTACAATTGGTATCAAAATTTTATTTAGACATTCAAAATTATTATGTTTAATTTCAATTGATATCAAGATGTTTCATGTGTTTTTGCTTAAAATTGGTATCTAAATTTTTTTTAAGAAAAATACAAAAGTTTTGATTTGTATTGACTATATGCATATAGATTCATGATGAGTGTATCTTGTATTGAAGAGCTTAACATCTCTTCGTTATGTGGTACACGTGTGTAGGGGGAGCTTCACATCTCCTCTTATGCATTACATAGTGTGTGTTATGTGAATTAGGGTTTAACATCCCTCTTTCATGTAATGCATATGTGTAGGAAAGCTAACTTAGCGTCTTCCTCTTCATGAATGTATATAGCATATAACATCTATTGATCCTTGTTTATTTTCAATTGATATCAAGATACTTCATTGACATATTTATCTATTGATATCATGTTGTTTATAGTCACCCCTTATTGACCTTGTTTTTGTTTTAGACAAAAGGGGGAGAACATTGTTTTATTGTTTTAATTGACTTAAAAGGGAAGAAAGATTTTTACCCCTCATTTTATTGTTTGGATTGTTTAACCCCTTCTTGATCTTTTTGTTTGACAAAAAGGGGGAGAAAAAAAATTTGTTTGATTTGATTTTACTTTGAACCCTTTGTTGATGATTGACAAAAAGGGGGAGAAGTATTTGAGTTTATATGCATGTTTTCATTGCTTAAGGGGGAGAAGTATTTGTCTTCCTTGTTATTTATGCATATATGTTTTTGTATTGCAAATAGGAGAAAAAGATCTTGATTTATGCTTGTTGCATTGTTTATCTCCATACTTGCATACATATTCATGTGTTTCATTTCCATATCTTATTATTTATGTCTATGCATGAGTTAAGGGGGAGCTTCTTTGAAGCTTAACTTTAATCCATGCATATATAACTCCATGAGTTTTGTCATCATCAAAAAGGGGGAATTGTTGGCCCAAAGGCCTTCCACTCTAGTTTTGATGATGATTAACTCATGTAGTTATGTTTACTAATAATCTTGTGTTGTTTAAGTTTCAGATCATTAACCAAGATATTAGTTGGTGATTAGCTTCAACAAGGTGTTTAGAAGCTTTTCATGATGATTACAGGGCCAAAGCGTCAAGATCACACATTGCCTAGCCCGTGAATGGAGTTTTGGAGCAAGTCAACTTGAAGATGAAGATCATCAAGAAGGCTTAGGTATCCATAGTTTAGATAGTGTGTTTTAGATCCATTTGTAAAGTTTAGTATAGTTGATATGCTCAAGTGCACAACACACAAAAAGTTTTATGTTTTGGATTTGGTTTTCATGAATAGTAGATCAAAACAAGTTTACATGTTTTATATGTATAGTAGATGTATTCTAGTTATACATACATGCTTTAATTTGCTAGGCAAACTTATTTTGACTATCCTATTCATGTATTGAAAAATCAAGTTTGATAAAAATACAAGTTTTGTTTTTGATAAAATTTGCAAGACTCAGAAATGAATTGATATGATTGATTTATGTCTTGAAATTTTTATCACAAGTTTGTGTTCCATATAAAATGATAAAACTATTTTTGGTGACTTTTAGAAGTGTTAAAAGATTTTTTAGAAAAATATTTTACAGTGTTTTTTGACCCAGGTTTCTGTTCCAAGCTTCAATCAGTCGACTAGTCAACCTGACCTAGTCGACTTGGGTGAAGTCGGTCGACCGGGACGGTCGACCGACGTGCACAAATCTGTGCACGTTTGGAGGCACTGGGACGGTCGACCGCTCCGGTCGACCGGGGCACTTACAGTGCTCTCTGTTTGTTTCGGTCGACTGGGCCGGTCGACCGCAGTTGCCCAACGGTCATATTTTCGACCGTTGGCGGTCGACCGGGCCTGTCGACCGTTGCCTGTCAGAGCTGCCAGCTTAGCTCTAACGGCTAGTTTTCTGATGGGCCTATAAAAACCCCATCTCTTTGGGTTTTTGGCCAAGGTTTTTAGAGACAAAATTTCCAGACTTTCTCTATTGTTTTAAAAGAGTTTTTAAAAGAGTTTTGAGCCAAAAAGAATTCATCTTATTTGCTTTTAGGTTTTTGAAAAATCAAAGAAAAGAATATTTTGGGAGATTTGTCTTGGTTTTCATTCTATATCTTTTGCAAGAATTTTCCCAAGTGTTTTTCTTGGTTGCTTGTTTTTCAAACACCTAGTTTTCCACACTTGAGCTATCTTCTATCCTAATCTATTAGGATCATTTGTTTTGTGAAAAAGAAAAAGGAAAGAGGTTTGTGGTTGAAAGAGACCACTTATTGTAAACCCTTGATTTCTTGGTTGCTCCCTCTTTGGTAGAGGTTGAGGTTGTGATTTGGGTTGTTGGTTTGCTCCCTCTAGTGAGAGGTGGAGTTTGGTTATAAACCCTCTTCGGTAGAGGTGTTGGTTGTTGTGGTTGTTTGGCTAAGGGCCTACCCCTCTTGTGTGAGGAGGTGTTTGTTTGAGAGAGGAGTTAGGTACTCCATTGTTGTACAAATCCTTCTCGGTGAAGGTTCCCTCGGTGGGAGTCCTCAGTGGACGGTATAGTGGATTGGAAATCCTACACGGTGGTGTAGGCGGGGATGTAGAGCAAGGGTGCTCGAACCTCGAAACATATCATTGTGTTTGCGTTTGATCCACTTGTCTCTAAACTCTCTCTCTTTACATTTGTGCAAAGCATCTTACATAACATCATATCATATTTGCTTGTGTTGAGCATAATTCATATCATACATATCTATTTGCTTGTGTTGCCTTGCATATATTCTTATTGCTATTCATCCTTATTTGCTTGGCTTGCTTGTGTGTGTGCCTAACTTATACTTAACCAACAAGAGCCTCACATAGCGCCTCAACCCATTCAAGGGAAATCAAGAGAAGTTAGTCCAGAGCCCTTCACGGGGAATTCGGCTACACTTGTTGTGTTGTATTAAGTTTGTGCAAGATTTGCATTAGCTTCCGCATTTAGCGCACTTAGTTTTGCATTAAATTTTAGATTAGCACTAACACCTATTCACCCCATTTCTAGGTGTTCCCTTTCAAAAAGAAGCCGTTTGAAAAGAAGGTGTACAAAGCCACTTGGGACTCAGAAAGTGAATCCGAAGATGAAGTTGACACGGCCAATGTGTGTTTCATGACAAACACACCTAAGGTAACTACCGAACCACATGATGATGATAGTGAAATAAGTAAAGAATTGTTATTACAAGCTTTCATTGAACTTTCAGAAAGTTTTGATGCTAAAAGGAAGATTGTTCAAAATTGAAAAGGAAAAATGAAATGCCTAAAAATGAAATGCTTAAAAATAAAATTGCTATTTATTTAAAAGAAAAGGATGAATTATCTTCTACTCTTATTTCAACACAAAGAGATTTTGATGCCTATAGAGTTGCATGCAAAGCTAAATATCCTAAATTTGATGAAAATGAGATTTCTATGTTAAAAACTAAAATAAATGATTTGGGAAATGTTTTAAAAGAATGTGCATTTAACAATACTAAATTAGAAGAAATGTTTTCAAAGAACACATGCACACTTCACATGTTCAACATGATAAACCATCACATGCTAAAACTCTACATGTTCATCATGCCAACACATCACATGTCAATCATGCTAAAACACCCCATGCTCATAAATCACATGTTCATAAACCACATGTTCATTATGCTTTTAAATATGGAAGAATTTATAAACGTACTTATTGTGGTCAGAATGGTCATTTAGCCAAATTTTGTTATGATCATATAAATAGTATGAATAATCATGTTTGGGTTCAAAACACTAACGTATTAGGACCCAAGAAAATATGGGTACCAAAATCCACTCCTAGTCTATTTGATGTATGTGTGGGCTCTCACATGACGTGAGAGTTGTTGGTGCCTTGAGGTGAATGCGTTTCGAGCTAAACGGTGACACTTTTGGAATCATCACTTTCAAGGGGAGTTTGGTGGGAGGACCACCATGGTTTGGAGATATAGCGATATGCCTTCTTGGTTTTGATAACGATCTCTAACTCCTCATTTAGTTTACATGCTTCCATATTAGTAATTTTTAGTATGTCATGTTTTAAAGATTATTATGTTCAATGTCATGTTAATTAGACTTGTGACATACACGTATAATAATTGAGAAACACCCATGTTCATATGGATCCATATTTTGTGTTCTCAATTTATTTTAACTATTGTGTATATCCTTGCTCTAAGACTTGTACATTTAGCCTAATGATCGTATTGATTGCTATTTTGTTTTATGATTCATGTTTTGATTAAATGTTTAAATGTAACCTTCATTAAAACTTGTGTATATACTTGTACAACTAATGAGCCACAATTGATTCTTATATGTTTGTACTTAAATGCTCATTTGTACCCATTAGATATACTAGTATAGCCTAGTTTTGATAATTAGTGCATTTCAACTTGTATTCCCTATTTTGTACAGTCTTTCATGTAAATGTTAATTTTGTTTAAAACTTTAGATATACATGTATATCCTTGAGTCATTTGCTTTTCATGCAAATCTTTATTATAGACTCATTTGTATTTAAGGATGTGTATGTGTACCTTTAGATTTAGACAAAACATACATATGCCTTGAAGTTAGAATTATTTTGGTAAAAATTAAAGATTCATGTTTTTCATGTTTACAAAGGAATTTCATATTGAGCTTTATTGCCTATTCCTATGATTTTGTGATTACATGATTCTTACACTCACATTATTCTTATTTACTCATGATTTTTGTTTCTTGAGCATATATGTGCTTTATAGACTTTGACTGTTAATTATTATGTGATTTTCATGTCTTCATGGTATATATGATTTAGTTTCATATTTTGAAGGATTTCTTACTAGTTTTTAAAATATCTTTAAAACGAGTTTCTATTCTTCAAATAGTAGAGTTTTCAAACTATGCCTATTTACTTTCAAATCATAATTTTCGAAAACCCCTACCTTTTAAGGCGGTTGGATGGGCGACCATACCTTATATACCCTTCTTGAATATCTTTTAAACTTGTGCATGATAAGGGTGGTAGGCTTGAGTTATACACTTGATCCTCATTATATTTCTATTGGTATCAAAATTGATATTTTATATATTTGTATACTCATATGTATTTTCTATATATGCCTCATATTTCAATTGGTATATCCATACATATATTTTGATTGTGCTTGTTTCACATGTCTTTACATTTTTTTTTGAAAAAGCACAAATTATGTTTGCTAAGCTTGATTTAGTTCATCATATTAATTATTTTTAATTAGTATATATTACAAGCTTATGCATTGTTTCTTTTAATATTTCATAAAGGGGGAGAAAATTTTTGTTTTTAAATTGGTTTTATGTAAAATTGGTATTGGTTGTAAATTCAATTTGTATAAGTTTTTATTTCAAATTGGTATCTTACTCCCATCATTTATGATGTAAAATACTTCGGTTTGATATATGCTAACATATTCAATATTAGTATCAATGATCTTAAATTAGTATTATTCTCTATTTGGTATCCTTATTGCAAAATAATTTTAGTGTTTATCTAAAAATTTAGTTTTTATCTTTAATTGGTATCAATATTTTTCAATTGGTATCAATATGTTTATAAAAAATTTAAATTGGTATAAAAAAACTTAAGTTTTGATCTTTAAGATTTGATGATATGACAATTGATTGTTTTTTCCTTAGCCCCTTTGTTGATGAATTGACAAAAAGGGGAAGAGATATTTTAGTTTATGTATGTATATATGTATGTTTATATCTTGTTTTGCATATATTGTTTATTGGTTGTTTCCTAACCTTTTTTGATGTATGACAAAAAGGGGGAGAAGTATTGGTGGTTTCATGTTTTGGTTTCATGTTTTGTACATGTTCATGTTTTGTACATGTTTATCTCATATATGTAGGTTTTATATTTTGTACATGTTCATATATGTAAATGTTTTCATGTTTTATACTTAATAAAATAGAGTATCATTTGAGGAGGAGCTTTTACCTCCCTCCTATATTTTTTTTTACAGCTTATATGTTTTGTCATCATCAAAAAGGGGGAGATTGTTGGCCCAAAGGTTACAATCCCCGGGTTATGTGTTTTGGTGATAACAAACCATATAAAAGCTATTTTGTACTAATAGAAGTTAAAGAATGAATTTCAGGTTGATACAGATATTGATGGCTCAAGAGTTCTCAAGCATGGGATATTAGTGTTTAGCTCAAACGTTGTTCAACATCAACTATCAGAGACTCCTGCTTGTAGACTCATATAGTTTGTTTTGTTAAAAAATATTATATACGTTTGAAGCTCAAATACACACACACAATTCAATACATTTGGTTTTTGGTTTAACCGATTTTGGATTTCAAGTACATATATCGGGTTTTGGATTTGAACCAGTTTTAGTTCTGCTGATCTGCTTGGCACCCTTTATATTTCTTATCATAACTTTTTATTATTATGTTCAAATAACATGATTTAACTTGCATTTCAAAGATAACTTTCAGATATAAATTTCTTATTCAATAATCATTTTTAGATTCAAATTTTAAAGATGTCAAATATTTGGTTGAACTCTGTTCTTGTTCTGAAAAAGCATATCGTTTCTGATTTGACACTTGTCAGTGTTTTATTGATATATTTATAATAAAAAAATGATATTGAGTTGATTTCAGTTGCATTAAAAGAAGACTTAAAGATTTACAAATTATTCCTAAATACCTAATTCTGAATTCGGACGTTTGCAGCCTGAAAAATGTGCTCAAAGTTGACCAATCTGCCAGATTGGCAGTAATGGCTAATTTTCTGGAGGCTGATTTTTAACATGTTTTTAAAACGTATTTAAGTTTAAAAAACGTGGTTAGCTGTATTAGAGGGTCAATTTCTTTCTCTTTTTTTCAGGTAAAAGTTCTCTATATTTACTCTTCCTAAATCCTATATAAAGGGGTCATTAGGGTAGAGGTTTTCATGACAGCAAATTCAAAGATCAAAAGTTTTGAGTTTTCTTGAGAAAGAGCTTTGTTTAAGTTTTTGGGCTATTATTTTCAAAAGTTTTCTGAAAGTTTTTGGTTCTTAAAATCTCTCTTCTATTTTTATATCACTTACAAAACATTGAGCTTCAATCTTATATATTATTCTCTAGGGTTTTTGTAAAGAAAAGTTTTTTAAAAGAGAGTTTGTGTTCTTTTGTTCATCAAGTGATTATTGTATTTGTGGCTCCACTACCTCTGGACTAAAGGAGTGTGATTGAGGAGTTGGGTACTCCCTAGTGGTTGTAATCTTTGTGAAATTTCTAGTGGATCGGAAATCCTTCTGGGTGAAGGCACGGACGTAGAGTTGGGTGCTCGAACCTCGAAACAAATCTCAGTGTTTGTGATTGGTTTACTTGTGTTATTTACTTGCTTCTCATTCATTCTTATATTGTCGATCAATACTCTCACAACAAGATTGCATTGCGCACCTCAAACTCTTATTTAGAGGAATCATGAGGAAGGAGTTTAGAGCCCTTCACGGGGTATTCGTCTTCTAATTTGCTTTGAGTGATCGTTGCATCATCTCATTTTAAATCTGTGCATTGATTAACATTATCACCTATTCACCCCCTCTATGTGATTTCAGTAATGATGGTGCAGTCCGGTTGATGAGCTGAAATTGGTTATTCATGGTGTTTGTCTAAAATTTGAGAAATCTTCACCAAAGCGGAGAATTATGGGGGAGAAGATGTCAATTAGAGTTTTCTAACTTAGTAGGCAACCCAGAGAGGACGCGAGCCGAGTTCGATACGAAGAAGGAAACAGTGTACATATGTTGACCAGTCGACTAGTCGATTGAACAGCCAAATAATCTGAGATTTAATAAAAATATCGGCCTACCAGTCGACTAATCTGAACAATCAGTCGAATAATCTAATTGGCCAGTCGACTAATCTGCACAGATCAATGACTGACCTGCTGGTTCTAGCAAACCGATTTGAATTTGAGTTTCTATTTTTGAAAGGAATTTGCATCCGACTTGGGTTTCCTTTTATTGGCTTTTTTGGCTATATAAATAGGTTTCTGTACCCAAATTGTATGAGAGAATTTGATAGTTTAAGGATTAGTTTATTTGAGAGAATTCTATGGCAAATTATGTAGTTTCTCTAATTTGGATCAGTTTTGATCAAGTTGGATCTTTGAATCAATTTGTAACCCTTATGATTGTTCGCTAATGATTGGTAGTGAAAAATGCATTTTTATCATAACATTTACCATCACATTTTCATATTTATTCATTTAATTCTGCACATTTATTAATATTTTGTGATTTATTGTGTGCAGGCCTCGAGTTCTTATTTTTATAAGAAATAAAGCTTAATGAAGCCCAAAAGCCCATATCCAAGCCCAAGTCCAAGCCCAGGTGTAAAAGTGCAAATACCAAATGTCAAAAGTGCAAATACATAAGGGCCAAAGTTGCAAATACAAAGAAGAGGAAAGGATAGACTTCTATTCTACCCTAAATGCTTGCAGGAAAGAGTTTAAAGATAAATTCGGATTCAGACTGTACATGTTTAGTATTCAGATCATAACTTTTGCTACAGATATGCAAATCCGATGATTCAAAATGCTCCAGAAAGAAGACTTGAAGCCCTACAACTCTTATGTTGATCAAACTTTCCAATTCAGTCCGTAGATAAGCCAATTTCGGCGATTAACAGTATAATAAATTACAGGACAGATTTGATTTGAACTTCTATGGATAAGTGCCACAAGTCTGGAGATAAGATTTTTTGGGAGAGTTGTACTAGGACTCTACATCTTCCAACTCCTATAAATACCCCTGCAGATGCAACACAGAAAGCGTCCAGCGTCCAGCAAAGGGCCAAAGTTAGGATTTTTAGGGTTTTTCTTCTTTCTTTTAGGTTAGATTTCCACATTTGTAAATTTTATTTTCTTCTTGTGAAAGCTGAGAGGAGATGTTGCATTCATGGAGAAAGGGATCCTCTTGTACCAATGTGACATCCGGTGTAAGTTGTAAATTTTCCTCCATTGTTTAAATCAAATCAAAGCTTGTTTTGTTCTTTTTATGTTTTATTGTGTCTCTATCTTTGTCTATCATTGTTTTTCTATATTGTTTCTTTCTCTAATGTCTTGCCCACCATGAGATCCAACTGCTTCGAGAATACCTAGCCGAAGAAGGAACCTTGACGGCCCATGGCGATGAACAGGTCTTCATAGCTTGTTTTTCATTTCGTAGAGTAGATTAAGAAGGCGGACGATCCCATAAGCCGTGCTTGTACGCCTTCCAAGAAAAGGTAAATCATCGCAACGGTTCAAACGGCAAGCAGACTAAAGAGATAAGTTTTCTTTCCTTTTCTTTTATTTTCTTTTTTGTAGATTAAATCCACATCATCTCCATATTCTTTTCTTCACTTCATTATAAATACTATTCATTGTAAATACCACTGCTAATAATAAAAAAAAGAGATAACTTGCTTAACGCTTCCATCGCTAGTCCCTCCCAGAGGATCACGACCCGCATAGCCCTGCTACCGCGGATTAGAATTGAGAACTTGCACATCCTATTCTTAAAACTAAAATACTATCTTTTGTGTGCAGGAAAACTCAATCAAATTTTGGCGCCGTTGCCGGGAGGGACGGTAAGTTTATCTCTAAAACAAAATTTTAATTTTTAACTAATTCTTTATTCTTTTCTGTTTGCAGGTTTGGAGAACAGGAAACAGAAACATAGCAGCAGCAGTGGACATATTGCTATTCTGTGTCTCTGCCCTCGAAGGCAGAGCACCGAACCTACTGTTTTACCGCGGATCCGCGGCCAGAGCCGCGGAAACGCGGCAACAGTAGAGAACTACTGATTCAACTTTTTGCAAGTTGCTGCAAATTGTAAATTATGTTTACTGCTCTATTCTGTTTTGTTCTGTGATATACCTGTAAATTGCTAATAATTCAACAGTAAACTATTTGTTGTTAAAGATAAAATTGATTAGACGTTTGCATATTAGGCACGTGTCTTTTCAATTACTTTATTTTTACTGTTGAAGAGTGCTGGAGCAAGGTACGTACGCATTGCATGTAGAATAGGACTCATCTCTTGGTTGATTTTCTGCTTTGAGTGATTCTATCTATTTATTTTGTACACTTGCACGAATTCATCTTAAGGGCATAACCCATTAACAAGATAAGGTGGGGATTTCATCACCCTTTCTTAGCCCAAAAATCATATCCCAAGCACTCACTAACCCAAGCCTAACATAAAAATTAGTAGACGTTGGCCCTAGGGACATCTCGGACTCAATAGGAGATTATCCTAAGGGGGAACAGTGCTGGAAGTTGACTCTTGTCAAATCAGTGTCTAGGAAAGGGATTGAGGGCCGAAAGCCCGAAGATTGGTGGTTATTTAATTAAGGAACGTCTTTGACGGAAAACCTCCCACCACTCTTGCCCTGACCTGGCTGATTAACTTGTGGTCAAAGTCTGCACCCAACCTCCTGTGGACGGTCTAACCAGTTAGGAGTCGTCTAGGTCATAGGTCTACCCTAACTTAGGTTAGAATTTTTTTTTTTGTTTGTTGTGTTTGTGTTGGTGTGATATGGCATATAATAATAATTCCAATTTTAATCCATATTACACCCCTAACTATTATTCGGATATTACCAACCCGGCATACCCTAACTTTGACCAATCTAGTGTGCTGGAATGGTCTTATCCGAATGAATATAACCCACACCCCCCATCTTATGACTATAATTTTCATAATAATTTCAACTCGTCACAGAGTTCATGGGGTTTCGAGTCCCCCGAGTCTAATTCTCAACCAAATTGTCCTCCATATCCATCTAGTCCACATTCTTCCCAAGATTCATACTCAGATCCACCCATTCAGAATAGAAAACCATCTATCGGGGAAATGATGAGTATGCACGAGTCCAAGCAACAACCACCATCAATCTTAGACATGATGATGCGTGAGTCCACCGACTCACAACTTCATCACGATCTCACTTCCTCTTTCCAAATCCAATTCCAAAAGAGGCTTGAAGCCATGACTCAGGCTAGATTAGCTCGCGAGCATGATTTAGATATGATGGTTCAATCTTTGCGTTCTTACAGTTCGGCAAATTCTGATATCGCTGACCACTCTCTTAGAGCCGACGAACCAAGTTGCTTTGGACAACAAGATTCCATTTCAGTGCCATCATCTGAACTTGCCGAAACTCCAATTCTTGATAATTTGGCAAGTTTTTCCTTCCCTGAAATAGAACTTGAGCATGAATATGATCATGATCTCCCACTTGATGATTCAATTTTATTTCCTGATCCAATAATGACTCCAGTGTCTCCACCTGATTTCACTTCTCCCGAGTCAACATTGGATCCTATTCCAATTCATTATGAAATTGAATCACCCATTTTAGATGATCATATTGAACTTGACCTAGATTCTCACAATCTCTTTACTTCTGAAACTGATTGTACAATTCTGACGGAAGATGTTGACCTTAGTTTTGAAGAATTGTATGGCGATGAGCTAGAATTCCTTAATATTGGAAGTAAAGAGATATCACCCACCCATATTAGGTCACATTTCATTGTGGGAAGAAGATTGTGGACTTGAGTTTCAATTTCTTGACTTGGACCCAATTCTTGAACCTAGCCCGACTCCTGAGCCCTTACTTGATTTGAGCATCTTCCTTGAGTCGGTATTCGTTCCCGTACCTATAATGTCCAAGTCAATAATTCCATCTTTTCATACTCCATTTTGGGACAAGGAGGTTGAGACAATTAACTCTGAAATTTATTATGAAAATTGAAAATTTGATGGGGTGGAAATACTAAAAACTGATTATACATATATTTTAGTGGGTTATGTAAGGAAAGTTTCTGGTGGGGTTCTACCAAATTATCTGTTATCTTGATTGGGCCGCATTTCGTGGACCAATTAGACCACCTCCGGAACCACCACCCTAAGGTAACTTCCGCCTTCCCTTGTTCTGTTTCATGCATATATGCATTCATTCATACATTGAGGACAATGCATGAGATAAGTGTGGGGGTGGCTTTACTAACGTACTAACATAGGTAAAAACTAACAAAAAAAAATTGCTAATAAAAAAATTTTTAAAAAAAAGATTGTTATAAAAAGGAAATATTTTGACTTATTTTTTTTGAAAGAAATCTAAGTTAGTTTTAAGGATTAGGAAAATCACGATTAAGATTTCTAAAAACTTGGTCAAAATAAATAAATTGTTTAAATTTTTAGGTATAGGAGGAGAAATTGAATAAATAATTAGTCTTGATTTTTACCTTAATGAAATGTGCATACCAAATGCATATCTAGGATTCTAAGACAAAGACCTTGTGCCTCATAAAAAAAAAAAAAAAATCACCAATTAAGCTGATACATGTGCCTCAAGAAGCATAAGTATTCATGCCTAAAGGTGAGTAAATAAAATAAAGTCCTTAGTTTTGGGGCCTAGTTCACTCGAATTTGAGTCCGCGGGGTGTTTTCTCACCTGGTGCCCTAAAGCCAACCGGTTTGGGAGTCATCGACTTTAAGTTCGTTACTTGGGTGGATTAGAAAGCCTAAGAAGACTAAGAAATATAATATATGTATTAACACATCTAATAATCAATTAGTTAGGTATGAGGGCCTCAAGAAGCCTTGATGCTTACACGAAAGAAAATTAGATGCGTTATACATATTAAAAAATAATAAAAAAAAGAAAAAAATATATATATATAGAGGCATGAGAGTCCAAGTTAAGGAATTCCTAGTAAAAACATAAGGATGCATATGATTTTTGGTAACGAAAAAGACTATATTAGAAATTCAATTTTAATTCTTACCTAAAATGAAAAACAATTAACTTTATTAAGACTAAGTTTAAAGAATGAATAAAAATGAGGATCCTAAAACTTATAGACTACTTAGTCTCTTCAAATAATAATTCAAATATTTTCCTTTTTATGGATTTTGTGGGTGCAATCCGCTGAAAACCCTCACGAGACAACACTCGTCCTCTAGGGTACCTAGAGGTTTAACGGCTTGTTGCACGTGCTAAGTGCAACCGTGATTCCTACGAAAGTGAGTTGGTTAGATTAATTTTTCTTTTTCTTTGTTTTTACTCGAGGACGAGCAAAAAGATAAGTGTGGGGGTGTGATTGGTAGTGAAAAATGCATTTTTATCATAACATTTACCATCACATTTTCATATTTATTCATTTAATTCTGCACATTTATTAATATTTTGTGATTTATTGTGTGCAGGCCTCGAGTTCTTATTTTTATAAGAAATAAAGCTTAATGAAGCCCAAAAGCCCATATCCAAGCCCAAGTCCAAGCCCAGGTGTAAAAGTGCAAATACCAAATGTCAAAAGTGCAAATACATAAGGGCCAAAGTTGCAAATACAAAGAAGAGGGAAGGATAGACTTCTATTCTACCCTAAATGCTTGCAGGAAAGAGTTTAAAGATAAATTCGGATTCAGACTGTACATGTTTAGTATTCAGATCATAACTTTTGCTACAGATATGCAAATCCGATGATTCAAAATGCTCCAGAAAGAAGACTTGAAGCCCTACAACTCTTATGTTGATCAAACTTTCCAATTCAGTCCGTAGATAAGCCAATTTCGGCGATTAATAGTATAATAAATTGCAGGACAGATTTGATTTGAACTTCTATGGATAAGTGCCACAAGTCTGGAGATAAGATTTTTTGGGAGAGTTGTACTAGGACTCTACATCTTCCAACTCCTATAAATACCCCTGCAGATGCAACACAGAAAGCGTCCAGCGTCCAGCAAAGGGCCAAAGTTAGGATTTTTAGGGTTTTTCTTCTTTCTTTTAGGTTAGATTTCCACATTTGTAAATTTTATTTTCTTCTTGTGAAAGCTGAGAGGAGATGTTGCATTCATGGAGAAAGGGATCCTCTTGTACCAATGGTGACATCCGGTGTAAGTTGTAAATTTCCTCCATTGTTTAAATCAAATCAAATCTTGTTTTGTTCTTTTTATGTTTTATTGTGTCTCTATCTTTGTCTATCATTGTTTTTCTACATTGTTTCTTTCTGTAATGTCTTGCCCACCACGAGATCCAACTGCTTCGAGAATACCTAGCCGAAGAAGGAACCTTGACGGCCCATGGCGATGAACAGGTCTTCATAGCTTGTTTTTCATTTCGTAGAGTAGATTAAGAAGGCGGACGATCCCATAAGCCGTGCTTGTACGCCTTCCAAGAAAAGGTAAATCATCGCAACGGTTCAAACGGCAAGCAGACTAAAGAGATAAGTTTTCTTTCCTTTTCTTTATTTTCTTTTTTGTAGATTAAATCCACATCATCTCCATATTCTTTTCTTCACTTCATTATAAATACTATTCATTGTAATACCACTGCTAATAATAAAAAAAAAGAGATAACTTGCTTACGCTTCCATCGCTAGTCCCTCCCAGAGGATCACGACCCGCATAGCCCTGCTACCGCGGATTAGAATTGAGAACTTGCACATCCTATTCTTAAACTAAAATACTATCTTTTGTGTGCAGGAAAACTCAATCAGCTAATATTGCACATATATTGTCACATTTATTTTATATTAACTCTGTTATTTAATCTTCTTTTTGTTTAGTAGTGTGCAAGCTTTTACTAATGGAGAAGGAGAAGAAATGAGCCCAAAAAAACCCAATAATTTTGATTTTGAAAGGAATATTCTCAGCTCAAGATAAATACAGATATTCTAAAGATCTTGAGAGATAAAGCAAAATCCTACTTGAAGAATATTGAGAAACTAAAGATTGGAGTGCACAACAGAAAACACGAGACCCGCGGCTCAGATATTGATGCGGATCCGCGGCAAAAGCTGCGTTTTCGTGGCAATCTGCTGGCTATTTGGTCAGCGACTTCTTCCACATTTTAAATGTGCTTTTCCCCACTCCTTTTCTCCTATACATATCACACCAGATGCAAAGTGCAGAAGGGAAAGCTTAGGCTAGAGTTCTACTTTTAGTTTAGTATAGATTT
>JAVJIF010022381.1:0-89082 GCA_038442645.1 Agave tequilana
TCATATCTTATTGCTTGCATTTGTGCCTTGCATATATTCATATTGATATATCATCTTATATGCTTGGTTGTTTGTGTGTGCCTCACTTGTACTTAATCAACAAGAGCTTCACATAGCACCTCAACCCATATCTAGGGGAATCAAGAGGAGTTAGTCCAGAGCCCTTCACGGGGATTCGGCTACACTTGTTGATTGTAATAAGTGTGATTGCAATATTGTTTTAAGCTTTCGCATTAGCGCATTTAGTTCCTAGATTAGCACGTGCACCTATTCACCCCCCTAGGTGTGCTTTCAATGTTTGTATACACCAATTTTAAGTCTCCTGAACTCCGTCTAGCACCAACTTTCTAATGTTTCTTTAATTACTGTTCGCTTAGTGCCTAGGCTATTCACATATAAAGATTCAAATATGGAGTATAATGATTCAATTTATATAAGCCATCATTAAGATTTCAGTACAAATAATTTTAGATTAGATAATAGACAAACCATTTCATTATCAAAGTTGACAGTAAAAATCAGATATGTCTAACAATGAAATAGAAATAAGATTCCACCTAAAGACGGTACATATAAAGTCTTATCCAAATCTAAAATATAAACTCGAATCTATTTAAGCCTACAAACTCCAATAGCTTCAACTGCAGCTTTATTTCCATCCCCATGTATACGTATCACTCAGTTGAGCTAAGTCTCCTTTGGATTTGAAAGTTTCCGTATTGAATCGCTAATGTGGACTTATCTATCCACCATGAATGAAGTGACACTAAAGCTAAATTATTTCAAAACAAACATATTTAGCCAAGTTTGATATTATATGCAATCCTACTTAGGTGTGACCTACTTTCTTGCAGAAGAACTATGCAATGACCTTTGCTTCTTCTCCTGCACTTTTGCCACTTAGGATCAGCAATTGTTGTGGTACTTATATTTCTTTCTTTAGTTATACTTTTCCTTTTCTTATTATAGGTGTTACCATGTATGCTAAGTAAGAACTTTCAGTCTTTTCTTTTTTCAATCTCTCTTCTTTCTGTATACAATGACTTATGAGCTCAATGAGACTCCGCTTTTCCCTTTGAGCATTATAAATAATCTTGAAAAAAAGGGTATACTGCGTAATGAAAGATTAGAATAAAATAGAATCTCTTCAAAGAATTCCAATTTCAGTGCCTTTAGTTTGAATATAGCTTGGACATTTCCATAATTTACTCTCTTATGTTTTCTTTACCATTGTACCACATATTTATCAGCTTGCTAATTTGCGTGCTTGCCTCAACTTTATCCATTTAATAAACCGATCGGTTTACTTCAGCTTGAAAACTCTTAACACTAACTTTATCAGGCATAAAAACCCCTAATAGTCATGGGAATAGTGTGCTCTATGATCATTAGACATATCCTATTAAACCTTTCCCACTTATTATAATTGACTTTTTCCTTTAACTAAATTTATATTAGTAACTGCAGGGGTTCATCAATTCTTAGGTGTAGTTTAGGTCCATGAAACTCAAGAACGATCTTTTATTTGTCCTATCACTTCTTAACTTTGTACCATTCATTTAGATTATATAAGCGTACAATTTCTCATCATTGCATAAACATTTCATTTAACAAAATCTACTATAATAGACATAAAAGATTGAACTTCAGAAAATGCAATTGTTTTAACCGATAGAGATGTAGTCAAACTTTTAGAGCAAATTGTGTCTCTTTATGCAACACTGTACTGGCCCAATATAGATACCTTAAACTCTAGGTCCTATGTAGGAGACAACCTTTCTTTGGGCTGACTGCCCTTTATAGGATTGGTCTTCAAAGTCTATGTTATCTATATCGACCATGTAATATATGTAATGACCCGGCAATAATGATAACTTCCTTTTGAGTTGATTTCCACGTGCATGGGTCACATAAATCTACGCATCTTGATTCTTATTTCGCCGTTGGACTAGTTGATGAGGGTAATACAATATGGGCCTATAGTGTGACAACCTTCCTTTGGGCCGATTATCACACACCAAGTTTCTCTCACTTGCATTACCTACGTCAAGTATCTGACACCGTACATAATTCAGCCAAACAATAGTCTTCCTTCGGCTAGCTATTATCCGCATGAACTATATTGTAACTAAATAAGCTTTTTTATAAATTCTTTAATTTGAACATGTACATCTTATCTGTGTGTTATCTGAAAGTTCACTTAGAGGGGGGGTGAATAGGTGATGGCTAATCTAATGGTCACTTAATGCCTAATAATGCGGAAGCTAAAACAATTATGACCTAATAAAACTTTTACACTAAACACCACGTATAACCAAAGAGTGTTGCCGAATTCCCCGTGAAGGGCTCTGGACAAACTCCTCTAAATTCCCCTTGAATGGGTTGAGGTGCCGCGTTGGCTCTCTTGGTTGAATACAAGTGTTAGTCAACAATCCCAAGCAAGTATATCAATTTAGCACACAAGTATATCAATCATGTAAAGATAAGACAAGTAATAGCATGCAAGATATAACAAGAGACAAAGAGAGAGAGAGAGAGAGAGAGAGAGAGAAGGCAATCGTAAACACAAAGGGTTTGTTTCGAGGTTCGAGCACACTTGCTCTACATCCCCGCCTTCGACACACGAAGGATTTCCACTATGAAAGATCCCAATGGATCTCTCCCCGGTGCCGCAAACACCTACAAGCCCTCGGACTCCCTAGTCCCGTACACACCGCAAGCCCACCGGCTCGCCGAGGCCGCACCTCAATCAACCGAGTCCGCACCCGAACTCAAAACAACACGGACACACACGTCCGCCTCCTCAAGGTAACAAATGAAGTCTTTGGTGATCACAACACTTTGATCACCTAAAAACAATCTCACTATAACACTCCTATAGGTAGATTAGCAATGGAAAGCTCAAGTGTTTGTGTGAGAAAACAAGGATGAAAGCTATGGTGAAAAACTCAAGAAATCTCTTTTAACACACTCTAAATAAAACTCCCTTTAGATTGGAAGTATTAGCTCTCTATTTTGTGGAGAAAAACTCTTCTGAAATAATAAGAAAAACTGGCTCTAAAGGTCTCCCAAAATCTTGGCTCAAAACAATGACCAAACCCCCAAATTATAGGCCAGAAAAATATAGCCGTTGGGGTTTATCAGGCCTGCCGGTCGACCGGGTCGGTCGACCGCCAACGGTCAGAAATCCGACCGTTGGAGCCACGGTCGACCGCCCAGGTCGACCGAGCCACTGGAGCAGAGAGTCGAACTCTCTGTCGGTCGACCCGTACGGTCGGCCGAAATTTCTAGAGAGCAGAGCTCTCTGGAGCGGTCGACCCGTACGGTCGGCCGTCCTCTAGTGCACAAAGGCGTGCACGTCTGTGCACGTCGGTCGACCCAACCGATCGACCGACTTCAGAGTTAGTCGACTATAAAGGAAGCAAGTCGACTTATCTGAAGCCTGAAACAGTTTTTCTGGGATTCAAAGGTTAGTCTTTTTGGCTCAAATAAAATCCCATAAAATACATAGAAATTCTATAAAAATAGTTTTATCAATATACTTTGATATACAAACATGCTTGCACAAAATCAAGGCATGTTATAAAGGATTGGACTATTTTTGTAACTAGGAAATATTTGGCTCATGATAAAAACTGTTTTTCTAAAACAATATTTTTCCAAAACATGTTTTTCCAAATCTTCATCAAATACAAAAACAAGATATACTTTTAAAGCATAGTGTGTATGGATATGATCCACTACACAATCAAGATGAAATATCTATGTTTTTGACAATAAGCATAAACTTGGTTTTGGTTGAAAGATGTAAACATGAATACCAAAAACCAAACATGTATTTTTCTAAAAGAAAATCTTTTGTAAAACAAAACTATCAAGAGTGTGTGTGTGATAAATACTTGAGCAATCCACCAACTATTCTATCCTTTACATTTTATCTAAAACATAAAAATCTTATACCTAGACACAAGTCTTGATCTTGAAGTCTTCACTTGAAGGCTTCTCATCTTCTTGACTTGGTCCAAGCTTGATCCAAAAGCTCCTTAGATCACACCGTGCTAGCTCCAAATCTTGACATTTTATCCTTTGTTGAGCTATGCACCTACTATGATCTTGATAATGAATCTGTCACTAATTAAACACAAGATCATTAGTAAACATAACTTCATGAGTTGATCATCATCAAAACTAGAGTGATGGGCCTTTGGGCCACAATCTCCTCCTTTTTGATGATGACAAAACTCATGGAGTTATATATGCATGGATTAAAGTAAAGCTTCAAAGAAGCTCCCCCTTAACTCATGCATAAACAATAAATGATAGATATGGCAATGAGGCACATGAATATGTATGCAAGTATGGAGATAAAACATGCAACAAGCATAAATCAAAATCTTTTCTCCTATTTGCAATACAAAAATATATATGCATAAACATAAATCTTATTCAACCATGCATATAAACTCAAAATCTTTCTCCCCCTTTTTGTCAATCATCAACAAAGGTTCAAAGAGAAATCAAATCAAACAAATTTTTCTCCCCCTTTTTGTCAAAACAAAGAGATCAAGAAGGGGTAATACAAATCAATCAATAAAAATTTATATGCGATATACATTCATGAAGAGGAAGACGCTAAGTTAGCTTCCCTACACATATGCATTACATGAAGAAGGGATGACAAACCCTAACTCACATAACACATATTATGTAATGCATAAGAGGAGATGTGAAGCTCCCCCTACACACGTATATCATATAAAGAAGAGTTGTCAAGCTCCTCAATTTATAATATACTCAACATGAATCTATATGTAAGAGAGATGTTAAGCTCTCCTTGCATATAGGCAATACAAATCAAAAATTTTGAATTTCTCTTATCAAACAAATTTTGAATTCTCTCGATAAAATAAATTTTGAATTTTGATATCAATTTTGAAAATGATCAATTGTAAAATAGTGATCAATAGTAAGGTAATGATCAACCATAATGATACCAATTAAAAACTAATGCATAAGCTTGAAAAATAAGATTTGAATTTAGCTTAGCATTAATAACCTTTGTGCTTTAAATATGTAAGACAATTTTAACTAGGCACAAATATCACATATATGTATGAAAAGGAATACCAATAGAAATTGATATAATTTGAATTTGAAAGCATACATACATATAATCAAAACATAAGTATATACAAAAAGAATAATCATATTGATACCAATTGAAATGATCCAATGATACCATTGACATAAGGTAAGTTCAAGTGTATATCTCATTGTATAATCTACCACAAAAAAAATTTTTTTTTTAAAAAAATTATATTTCAAGGTATATGTATGTTTTGACAACACAAGAAGTATACACACATATCCCAAAACACAATTGAGTCCATATATATAGATTTGCATGAAAGGCAAATGACTCAGGAGGTATACATGTATATCTTAAAGTTTGGCAAAATACACATATACATGAAATGAAAACACATGATCATAAATCAAATCCAAAAGTGGGAATACAAGTTTAAAGATGTATGGATCATCAAAACTAAGCATACAAGCACATTTCATGGGTTCAAATAAGCATTCAAGCACAAATATATATAGATTTATTTGTGGCCCACGATATGTACAAGTATAAATCCTAGTGTTGACAAAACTAACATTTAAACTAATATTCAATACATGAAGCATCAAATCTTTTAGATCACAAAAGATTTTATCCAAATAATTGAAGTAGAGTAGGATCATGTGGAAATCTTATAATTAATAGAAGAATAGATAACTAGTTTAAATTGATTTTGAATAACTAGTTAAAGATCCTTCAAATAACATCAAATCATATGTTTTTCATAAAACTTAACTAGATACACAAAAATTTAAGCACTCATAGTCTATAAAGCTCAAAATGATTTTAACAAAAGTGTGAGTGTTAAACGATCATGTAAATAGCATTTTTATGAAAATAGTCAATGAAGCTCAAAAAGATCATAAGTCACATTTTTTTAAACAATTCAACTCAAAAACATTTTTCATAAAATCAACAAACTTCTAGGTATATGTATAATTTATCCAATTCTAACAATATGCATACATATCCCAAATATAAAAGAGTCTATCAAATGTATTTGCATGAAGGCAAGAGACTCACGGGTATACATGTATATTTATTAGATTTGAATTAATAATACATATACATGAAGTAAAGCATAAAAATAGGCAAAGCATGTATAAATGAGAATCATCAAACTAGACTATACATATGCATATAGTGGATACAAATGAGTATGAAGTTCAAATATATTTGAGTCAATTGTAGTTCACTATTCATATATGTATAAATGTAAGTTTGACAAAAACTACATTTAAGCATGTTATTACCACATGAAGCACAAAAATACATAAAACATGAACATGCGAATAAGATATATGTAAAAGCATGTACATAAAAGTAGGAGTTTAGAGATTGTTACCAACTCCAAAGCTCCAAGCTTGGTGGTCTTTCCCACCAAAACCTCCTTGATAGTGATGCATCCCAAAGTATGTCCATCATATCCAAGTGCATCCACTATCAAGGCACCAATCCTCTCACGTTTTGTGAGAGCCCTCACCTACATCAAATACACATGGTGGGGGTTTTGTACCCATTTTCTTCTGGGTCCTTTAGGGTTAGTTTTATAAGGCACCCAAACATTTTTATTAGCAAAATTTAAATGATGAAGCTTGTCATAACAAAACTTTGCTAAATGGCCTTTGCGGCCACAATGTGTACAATTGTACACCTTATGATGCTTATGAGTGTGATTGTGATCGTGGCGTGCAACATAAGCATATGCATGATGATGTGCATGAATGGGTGGAGTTTGTTTCTTTGCAAATATGGACTCCAATCTAGAATGATTAAATGCACAAGAGTTCAAAGTTGAACTCAAACTATCTATTTTATTTTTAAATTTTTAATCTCACTATCATCAATGGTAGCATGTAAAGAGTACTGAGAAATAGAGTCATTTTTCTTTTTCTTTTGAGAAACATTTTCCTTTTCTTTTTCACAAATGTTTCTTTTTAAAAAAGTTTTCTTGAAAAACAACTTCCTTTTGTTTTTCCACCAAAATGATTTTATTTTTCAAAATAGTGTTCCCTTCACATAAATCATTTAATTTAGACATAAGGGAAACATTCTCATTTTTCAAAACTTCATTTTCTTTTTCTAAACATGCAATGTTACTTCTAAATGTATCATGTTCTACATGCATGCAATCAAGTTTCTTTTTCAAATTTTTATTATCCTTTTTAATCATGTCATATTTTTCAAGCAATAATTGACAAAATGTAAAAAGCTCTTCATATGACATGTTAACATCCTCATCCTCGGATTCGGTAGTTACCTCAAGGGGTTTATCCCCATGGACCATGTAGCACTTGTTGGAGACGTCACTACTAACATCCGAGTCACTCCCCGCATAGTATTGATCTTTTTCGCCAAGGGAGAGGAGGGTGTTCCAAACTACAAAAGCCAAATCAAGATTAGCAACTCTAGATAAATAATCATCATTTAGGGTAGATCTTAAAGCATGTAGGGCTTTTGTATTAGCCTCAATGTTCTTACCATTTAAACAATATGCATTATTAGTTGTGGAAAGATAAACATGGATGCCTAGGGCCTTGAGGTACAATGACATCTTAATCTTCCAAATTGGATGTTAAGAATGTCAAAGGTGGGTGGTGACATGAAGTCCATGGTGTGTGTACAAATATTGTGATTAGCCTAAAATGAGGATCTTTAACTCTAGGTTGTTAGACCCAAATCAGAGTACCAAGCTCTGATACCAATTGAAAGTTCACCTAGAGGGGGAGTGAATAGGTGATGGCTAATGTAATGGTCACTTAATGCCTAATAATGCGAAGCTAAAACAATTATGACCTAATAAAACTTTTACACTAAACACCACGTATAACCAAAGAGTGTTGCCGAATTTCCTGTAAAGGGCTCTGGACAAACTCCTCTAGATTCCCCTTGAATGGGTTGAGGTGCCGCGTTGGCTCTCTTGGTTGAATACAAGTGTTAGTCAACAATCCCAAGCAAGTATATCAATTTAGCACACAAGTATATCAAGCATGTAAAGATAAGACAAGTAATAGCATGCAAGATATAACAAGAGACAAAGAGAGAGAGAGAGAGAGAGAGAGAGAGAGAGAGAGAGAGAGAGAAAAGGCAATCGCAAACACAAAGGGTTTGTTTCGAGGTTCGAGCACACTTGCTCTACATCCCCGCCTTCGACACACGAAGGATTTCCACTATGCAAGATCCCAATGGATCTCTCCCCGGTGCCGCAACACCTACAAGCCCTCGGACTCCCTAGTCCGTACACACCGCAAGCCCACCGGCTCGCCGAGGCCGCACCTCAATCAACCGAGTCCACACCCGAACTCAAAACAACACGGACACACACGTCCGCCTCCTCAAGGTAACAAATGAAGTCTTTGGTGATCACAACACTTTGATCACCTAAAAACAATCTCACTACAACACTCCTATAGGTAGATATAGCAATGGAAAGCTCAAGTGTTTGTGTGAGAAAACAAGGATGAAAGCTATGGTGAAAAACTCAAGAAATCTCTTTTAACACACTCTAAATAAAACTCCCTTTAGATTGAAAGTATTAGCTCTCTATTTTGTGGAGAAAAACTCTTCTGAAAGAATAGGAAAAACTGGCTCTAAAGGTCTCCCAAAATCTTGGCTCAAAACAATGACCAACTCCCAAATTTATAGGCCAGAAAATATAGCCGTTGGGGTCTGTCAGGCCTGCCGGTCGACCGGGTCGGTCGACCGCCAACGGTCAGAAATCCGACCGTTGGAGCCACGGTCGACCGCCCGGGTCGACCGAGCCACTGGAGCAGAGAGTCGAACTCTCTGTCGGTCGACCCGTACGGTCGGCCAAAATTTCCAGAGAGTAGAGCTCTCTGGAGCGATCGACCCGTACGGACGGTCTACTCTCTGGAGCGGTCGACCCGTACGGTCGGCCGTCCTCCAGTGCACAAAGGCGTGCACGTCTGTGCACGTCGGTCGACCCAACTTCAGAGTTAGTCGACTATAAAGGAAGCAAGTTGACTTATCTGAAGCCTGAAACAGTTTTTCTGGGATTCAAAGGTTAGTCTTTTTGGCTCAAATAAAATCCCATAAAATACATAGAAATTCTACAAAAATAGTTTTACCAATATACTTTGATATACAAACATGCTTGCATAAAATCAAGGCATGTTATAAAGGATTGGACTATTTTTGTAACTAGGAAATATTTGGCTCATGATAAAACTGTTTTTCCAAAACAATATTTTTCCAAAACATGTTTTTCCAAATCTTCATCAAATACAAAAACAAGATATACTTTTAAAGCATAGTGTGTATGGATATGATCCACTACACAATCAAGATGAAATATCTATGTTTTTGACAATAAGCATAAACTTGGTTTTGGTTGAAAGATGTAAACATGAATACCAAAAACCAAACATGTATTTTTCTAAAAGAAAATCTTTTGTAAAAACAAAACTATCAAGAGTGTGTGTGTGATAAATACTTGAGCAATCCACCAACTATTCTATCCTTTACATTTTATCTAAAACATAAAAATCTTATACCTAGACACAAGTCTTGATCTTGAAGTCTTCACTTGAAGGCTTCTCATCTTCTTGACTTGGTCCAAGCTTGATCCAAAAGCTCCTTGGATCACACCGTGCTAGCTCCAAATCTTGACATTTTATCCTTTGTTGAGCTATGCACCTACTAAGATCTTGATAATGAATCTGTCACTAATTAAACACAAGATCATTAGTAAACATAACTTCATGAGTTGATCATCATCAAAACTAGAGTGATGGGCCTTTGGGCCAACATTATCTACTATAGTAACATCATTTTTCATCATGCTAGAACAATATAAATGATATAATAAAAATTAATAAAGCGAAAACATGTAAGGATACATATTATCATGGTAAATAAACACTTCAATGTCCTTTTTACATCAACTAACTACTATTTTGTCAAATCTAGTGCCTGTAATACTATAGTGCTCATCACGAGCATCGAAACGGCTATTTACGTGCCCAAAACAGAGATCGGATGAGCCCGTAACGACTAATTGATGTTTCAATTGGCAAAACGGGTCTGTAGTGCTTATCGGGTCTGAATCAGACCCGACCCGCAATGGTTAAGTTATAAGTTTGCTTAATGGGTCGTGTTTAATAAACTGAATAAAGCTCAAATAGTTTAATGTGAGATTAATTGGGATTATGTCTCTTTATTTGATTAGAATTCTACCCCAAAATTCTTTTAATAGACTAGAATTATATCTAAACCCTAAAACTCAAATCAATCTCAATAATCCCAATTAAAATTTAATATGAGATTAATTAGGAGTAGATTTCCTTATTAGATTAAAATTTTAATCTCTAAATATTTGAACCTAAATAATCTCATATCTTAATTAATTTATGAAGCCTAAATAATTAACCTCTTTTTTTGCCTTTGCCATGAAACGCGCTCACGCAGAGCGCGCTCATGCATGCAGCGCGCGCAGGTCCACATGCATGCAGCGTGCATCCTTTTTGTTTTTCTTTTAAATTTCAGAAGGAAGGAAAAAAATAATTTCCAGACTAATAGCACATAGAAAAATCCGAAAAATATATACATAAATTCAATTTATCATCTCCAATTTAATTCAATTATTTAAGACATAAAAAATAATCTTTATTGAATTAAACAAAGAGATTCATAATTTTAATAGATCAAGATCAAAAACTTTTATTTTATATCCCGATGATCCGATAAAGTGGAGGCTTTGATACCAATTATTAGATCTAATAATTATACCAAATAAGATCTCATTCATACAATAGCCTCTTCATCAAGATCAAAGGAAAGAAGAATTTAGGCATAATTGATTCCATCATGAAAAGGATGCCGAAATTTGCATGATCTCAAGGACATCGGAGTTGAGGGAGGGGATTCTTCTCTCCAGCCACTAAGTTCTCTTCTTAATCCTTAGAGGAGATGAGAGGCCTCTAAGAGAGAGATTAGGTTATAGTAATGATGGTGGAGAGAGAATCCTACCCTTGATATATATATATATATATATATATATATATATATATATATATATATATATATATATATATATATATATATATATATATATATATATATATATATATATATATATATATATAGCATCAATGAATCCTAGTTCAACTCATCATAGATATAGACCCTTGATTGATAATACAAGTTTCACACGTGCAGATGAGTCCCACATCTTAATTTAAATAAAGTCATAGTTAAATGTAATTGAAACGTTCTAGACTCAAACCATTAGGCTTGATCAATTTTTTATTTGATCAAACAACATAGGCTTATAGAGATAGGTGTATAATCCAATTTGACTTATGTAGACCCAAATTAATTTAGACTCTAATTCAAATAAGTCTAACAACATGATGAATTTATACATACAAGTTCATTTTTGTCATTCTTATCCAATTCAAAGTCGAGGCTTTTGAAGTTAAAAATCACGGCATTAGCATTGTGGTGGATAAATCTCACCAGTTTACTGTAGATAAATCTACGCTACAAGCGACTGACGCTCCCGATCAGACCTGTCAGAGCATACAGTGAAGAGACACATTTCAGATTAAGAGCACTAGTGTGGCGCCAGCCTAAAACCCTCGGATGTGAGAATCAGTAGGTGAAAATGTGGGAGGACCTGACAGAGGAAAACTGTGGTGTGTTTTGGTGGTGGATTCGCAGAAGAAAACTGCCAGTGGGTGTGATATGTGTTCTGAAGGTTCAGGAAGTGACCTCCTTCTCTTTGGAGAAGAAAAATCGTATATACCTAACATGGATGCCGGCGTGGAGACCAAATTGATGGATTGGTGTAACTGCATGATTTACACATGCTGGATTTGTTATAATGGTCATGATTACCGGTGTTGGTTAGTTGAGCATGTAGGAAAATTTGTCACTGTCCATAACTACTTGCACTGATAGCGGCGTTACACGTTATGAACACGAGGGATGATGGAGTTGCATAACTGTCGGCGAAGATTAAGGATGATCTGTTGTAGGAGCTTTAGGTTCGGAGCTGAAGCCTTCGGAACAGAGAGGGTCTCGGGTCTGTTTGGTTAAGGGTGGAAGTGAGGAAGTAAGGAATTGAGGAAGAAGTAATAATTCCTTTGGAACTTGAGAATTGGTTAGTAAGTTTTCCGGTGTTTGGATGTTGTTGGGAAGTGTGGTTTGGAAAATATTTTGTCTTTTCCGGTGTTTGAATGGTAATGTGAAAGTGAAAGTGGAAAAGTTGACCACAAAGTTGACCGTAAAATAATATTAAAATAAAAATTAATTAAGAAAAAAATAAAAATATAACTATAATTAGATTGCAAATGAGATTTACATGATCAAAAATTAAATGTTTTGTGCTACAATTTATTACAAATGTGATTTACATGACTACAAAATTAACTGTAGCACTCTGGAAGTGAGGAAATGGTTGTGTAAAAGAGAAAAGATAAAAGGAAAAGAGGTTTTCTTATTTTCCTTTTCCGGTGTTTGGATAGATAGGGAAGTGAGCAATTATACTTCCCTATTTCCTTACTTCCGCCCACTTCCTTGCAACCAAACAGCCCCGAAGTGGAAAAGACCCTGAAAAGGTGAGGACTTCAGACTGATAAGGGCCTCGGAGTGGTAGAATGCGGTTCCAGGTCAGATATATCTTCAGGATAGAGGGCAGTTCCGGGAAGACCGGATGTGGCAGAGGCTTCAAGATGGACTCTGAGAGTTGTGGATGTCTCGGGGAACCCTTCAGTAGTTTGGACACCTGTCGTCATCCTGGTGCGGGTCAAATTCTGACCACTACAAATTTTCTAACATAATTTAAACTTTTTTTAAGTCAAAGTCCTCGGCTGACATGTCTACTTTAATTTAGATTTAGTGCTAAGTACTAGAATTGTACTACAACCTAGAATTTGAACAAGTGACAGTTCATGTGATTAACTTTAGGGCTTGTTTGGTTCTCGTAAGTCATAGTAGCAAAATTTTTACAGTTATAAGTGAGTTGCATACAATTAAGTTTTACGGTGTTTGGTTGGTAATGTAAAATTATAAGTGAGAAAGTGTATTGTGTTTTGTGATGTTTGGTTGTCGTTATGTGTAAGTCGTAAGTGAAAACGTTTAGCACAAAATTAACTGTTTGATGATTTTAAAAAATTAATAATTAAAAATAAAAATAAATAAATAATTAAAAATAAAATTGAAGTAAGAATAATAAAAATAATTAAAAATATTAAATATTAAATATTAAAAAATAAAAATAAAATTATATAATAAGTAACTAAACATAAATAAATAATTTAATTTTAAAAAAATAGTTAGAAATAAATAAAAATTAAGTACTTGAAAATAAATTTAAATTTATTAAAAATATAATATAATAAATAATAATAAATAAAAATTAAAAATTAGCAAGTATTAAAAATATATATTTAATATTAAATAATTATCTAATAATTAAAACTTATTAAATTTATATTAAATATTATTAATCTATAAATAAAGTAAGAATTAAAATTAAGTGGAATTAATTATATTAATTTAGTAATAAAAAAGATTAATCTACTAATAAAAAAAGATTCTAATATTAAAAATTATTGAATTATTAAAAAAACTTTAATCTTATAATTATATGTCATCTAATAATTAAAAAATAATATCTTATTATTTAAAAAGTTTAATCTAAAAATATAATTTTTTTAATCTTATTACAATTAACTGTTTGCAATACAAATTTGCATGACAACAAAATTAACTCTTTGTGCTGCAAGTGGCAAGTGAGATTTATATGACCACAAAATTAAGTGTTTGTGTTGCAAGTGAATCATAACTGGGATGCAAGTTCATTTTACTCCTTACAGTCCAAACAAACACCGTAAGACCGTAAGTCGCAAGTGGCACTTGTGACCTTTTACGGTGAAACATACACACCCTTAGCTGATAGTTTCTCCTAAAGATCACAAAGGAATGGAAATTAGAAAAATTAAAAAAATTCTTTTAGCCTTTCTTGTATACCAAGGCATTGCTAGTCCAACCTTTCTTATTGAGCATACAATTTGAACCTACCTTATATTAAATAAGAATTTATCAGACAAAAAAGTAGGGAAATTAAATCCCGAGCCCTCTTGAAAATACTTCCCTTGTCAGAAACCCTCTGCTGCTTTTCTTGTATAAAAAGCCTCCTTGATCCAGTTATTCATGTGCTTTTGTAATGCCCTGATCCCGCGGGTACGGAGACATTACTCTGACATATATGCGCAGGTCGGAAATACCCTCAAGTATATACGCTAAGCATCAGTACAGGCAAGAATCAGAGTTCGAAAATATGTAGTGCATTATACATTCTAACATATGAGTACAATTACAAAGTTATCACCAATGTGACACAATATTACAAGAATATTACATCAACGATGAGCGCAATTGTGAGAATACAAGGTGATATACAAGTATAAATAGTACAAAGGGCGCACACGAGTTTACGAAGGAAAACTCGAAAATGCATAGGGGGCCGGAAGAATAGGGCTTCAGACGGTTAGCTGATGAACTATGCTACCATTGCGCCACTCTGATTAGCAACTGAGAGAATCCACAAGCTCTAAAGTCCAAAACCTGGACATGAGGATCCAGGAGAGTCAAAACTCCCCAACGAGTGGTGATGTGAAGGCTTAATAGCGTGTATAGATAAGCACACGTGTATCGATAAATCTGAATCATAAACATGCACTGAAAATCGTATCGTGAGCACAGGCATGCAGGAGCAAGTAGAGAGATAGAAAGTGATATCAAGCAGGGAATACTTATGGTATAATAAGATAAGGGCAGGAGACTGGTGGAATAGAACACAAGCAGTAAAGCAGGATGTAAGCAATTATATTATAATAATAATCATAAAATCCGAAATACGAAGTAAAACCCGATAGAAGCAAACATGGCAAAATGTACAACGGATACATAGTTGGCATCTTTTATTATTATTATTACTACTCATCCTACCAAGATGTCTAGATATGTGAACTAGCATTCCAACACACATATATGCACATCTGAGTAAAGCAAGGTTGTTATTGGAAACCAACGGGGGTATCAACGAATAATATTTACAGTGGATCTCGTGCATGCCCAGGACCACGGGTCCAGGGTGTTCCATTGCTGGTGTATGGATCCAGCCGCAAGGCCTATAAGAGGGTCTTATAGAATGCCCTTATCAAGATGGTACCGAGAAAGAGGGAGCCAGCGCTCCCTCGGTCACCTGGAGGCCCTCAGGTCAGACTGGAAGATTTAATTGCACAACTTACCAATACCACTGTAAACACGAACATATATTGATATCCGTAAATTTTCTCTGACCCGATGTAAGTTGTCTTATTTTATGGTTTAATAGATAATTATTAAATTTTGGGAATGAGCAGGAACAAGTCCAGAGTATCAGGAATATCGGTGTATCAAGAGTACAGTTTGTACTGAAATATATCAAGATGTAAGCAAGATGTCAGGTCATCATTCCCGTTATCGTGATAATTATAAGAGTCAGGAACGTCATGCCAGATGTTAAGTGATAGCATGACTTGAGGGTGATACTAGGCAGGTCACAAGTGATGGCATGGTATATGTAAGCACGTCAAGCGATACAGGAAAATAGTACCGATATACAAGATCGGTACGAATACCGTAAAACCATGCAGTTTCACGAAAAATAGTATAATTAAGATTTCAAACTCTTCACAACCATTAATAGAAGAAAAGATAAACTGGCGATCAGGAAATAAGCAAGCAAGCAAACACCCAAGCGGAACTAAGCAAGCTGGAGGTACGGTCAACAAACCTCGTTTAACACTAGAGTGCCCGACGGAGCTACTGGAATGACTCGGCTTAGAAGGCGAGTCTAAAATCCAGTAGAGTTCCGTCTAGACGAATCTAATGGTAAAGCGTTAAGCGCCAATCATACCTACCAGGTGGAGCTGAGAGACTTGACAGTTAAGCGCACTTCTCTTTCGAGAAAGTGGACAAGAGCCCAGAGGTTAAAGTACGCTCGGGGTCTAAGCACACTCTCAGTAGCTACCACGAAGACATAAGGGTGCAGGTCTAAAACCAATTGGGTAGCTAGCCCGGGAGTGGGCAGAAACCCGGAGTTGGTACGAGAGTACCTACACGAGATGTTAGTACTATGCGAGCATACATATAAGCGTGATAATATTTAAACTATCGTGGAGTGGAGAAGCGACAAGGCTGATAGGGCCGGAGGCCGAGTAGAGAGCCCGGAGGCTAGCGACCACGAAGGGTCGGCCACGCATGGTATAGAGCAGTAAAAAGAGTACATCATAGGCATGATATACGTGCAAGAAGTAGACTATCCTAGTACAAGCATTCGTCACGGGCATATATATGTACAATCATGGGCACTCGGCCAACCACAAATACAGGGGCACCGCCCAATACAAAACACATTAAAATACAAAATAAAATTCATGTCGACCCGACGAAGGGGGGAAACCCAAATCAAGGTGAGGACACTCGCCTAAATCTTCGAAAAAGCCAAAAACTCTGAAATCCTAGAAACTCGCTCAGGCGCCATAATATATTAAAATATAAATAAATATTTTTAGAGAGAAAAAGGATAATAGAGTTGAGAGAGAAGAGAGAGAAATCAAGAGAAAGAGGGAGAGCTAGAGAGAAAGAGAGCTCTAGAGAGAGAAAGAGAGAGCTAGAGAGAAACTAGAGAGAGAAAGAGAGAGCTAGAGTGTTGGCCCAAAGGCCTTCCACCCTAGTTTTGATGATGATTAACTCATGTAGTTATGTTTACTAATAATCTTGTGTTGTTTAAGTTTCAGATTGTTAACCAAGATATTAGTTGGTGATTAGCTTCAATAAGGTGTTTAGAAGCTTTCACAAGTGATTCCAGGACCAAAGCTTCAAGATCACACATTGCCTAGCCCATGGATGGAGTTTTGGAGCAAGTCTTCTTGATGACACAAAGACTTAGGTATCCATAGTTTAGATAGTGTGTTTAGATCCATTTGTAAAGCTTAGTATAGTTGATATGCTCAAGTGCACATACACACACGTTTCATGATTTGGATTTTTGGTTTTCATGGATAATAGATCAAAACAAGTTTACTTTATTCTTATGTATATTAGATATGATCTAGATGTACATACATGCTTTAAACTTGCTAGACAAACTTATTTTGACTATCTTATTCATGTATTGAAAAACCAAGTTTTGGAAAAATACAAGTGTTTGTTTTTGATAAAATTTGCAAGACACAAAAATGAATTGAATATGTTGATACATGTCTTGAAATTTTTATCACTTGTTTGAGTTTCAATATAAAATGATAAAACAAGTTTTATAGAATTTTTGAAGTGTTAAAAGATTTCTAGAAAATATTTCTAACTATTTTTCTGACCCTGAAATCTGTTCCAGGCTTCAACCAGTCGACTACTAACCTGATTAGTCGACTTGGCTGAAGTCCGGTCGACCGGGCCGGTCGACCGGACGTGCACAGATCTGTGCACGTTTGGCAGACTTGGGACGGTCGACCGTACGGGTCGACCGGGTCGAGAGCTCTGCTCTCTGTTTGCTTGGGTCGACCGTGCCGGTCGACCGAGATGAGAGCTCTGCTCTCTGTTTGTTTGGGTCGACCGGGCCGGTCGACCGCTACCTGTCAGAGCTGCCAGCTCAGCTCTAACGGCTAGTTTCTGTTTTGGCCTATATAAACCCCAACTTTTTAGGATTTTGGCCAAGTTTTTTAAGGAGAAAAATTTCTGGTTTCTAGAGTGTTTAAAACAAGTTTTCAAAAGTGTTTGGGGCTTTAATCTTTCAATCTTTATTGTTTTAGGTTTTTGAAAAAATCAAAGAAAAGAATATTTTGGGAGATTTGTCTTGGTTTTCATTCTATATCTTTGAATTTTCCCAAGTGTTTTTCTTTGTTGCTTGTTTTCCAAACACCTAGTTTTTCACACTTGAGCTATCATACTATCCTAATCTATTTAGGATCCTTGTTTTGTGGAAAAAGAGAAAAGAAAAGAGAGATTGAGTTTGTGTTTTTGGAACCACTTGTTGTACACCCTTATTCTTGTTGTATCCCTCTTAGGTAGAGGTGATCGGGTGATTGGTTTGCTCCCTCTAGTGAGAGGTGGAGTTTGGTTGTAAACCCTCTTCGGTAGAGGTGTTGGTTGGTTGTTGTATTGGCTACGGGCCTACCCCTCGGTTGTGAGGTGGTTGTTTGAGAGAGGAGTTTGGTACTCCTAGTGTTGTAACAAATCCTCTTCGGTAGAGGTTCCCTCGGTGGGAGATAGTGGATTGGAAATCCTACACGGTGGTGTAGGCGGGGATGTAGAGCAAGGGTGCTCGAACCTCGTAACATAACTTTGTGTTTGCGTTTGATCTACTTTTCTCTAACTCTCTCTCTTTACATTTGTGCAAAGCATTATACTTCATATCATATCATATTTGCTTGTGTTGAGCATAATTCATTTTGCCATATCATATCTATTTGCTTGTATTGCCTTGCATATTTCATATTACTATATCTTGTATTTGCTTGGCTTGCTTGTGTGTGTGCCTAACTTATACTTAACCTACAAGAGCTTCACATAGCACCTCAACCCATTCAAGGGGAATCAAGAGGAGTTAGTCCAGAGCCCTTCACGGGAAATTCGGCTACACTTGTTGTGTTGTATTAAGTTTGTGCAAGATTTGCATTAGCTTCCGCATTTAGCGCACATAGTTTTGCATTTAGTTCTAGATTAGCACTTACACCTATTCACCCCCCTCTAGGTGTTTTTCAATTGGTATCAGAGCTAGTGCTCCTGATATTAGGCTTAACATCCTAGGAGTGAGATCCATTTGCTTGCTAATCTTTGTTTGCATTTGCGTGTTTGCACACTCATATAGTTTATACCTTGGACTTCATGACCCCACCTAACTTTGACCCTTCCAACATTGTTGTTTGGAAGTATAGGATGTCCATGTACCTAAAGACCCTAGGTTTGCATGTCTATCTTGCGGCCACCAAAGAAATGCTATCTTGGAGATCGCAATCATGTAGGGGCCAATGCACAAGCCCTTGAGGCCATTAGAAGCACATTACCTAAAGATTATCTTATGTGTGTTTCTAACCTTGATTCCGCTTTTGTAGTGTGGAACAAGTTGACAACAACCACCACCTCCGAGCTTCAATTGCCAAATCAACCGGAGGAGTCTAGTGGAGAATCCGAATCACAATGCTATATGGTCCAAGGGAATGACTCCCTTGAGGTACAATCGGAACTTCAACTAGATAGTGATGATGCTAGTTCTTCATGTGATGATATTGTAGATCCCCATGCTTTAAATGAAGAACTTTCTATTGTTTGTGAAAAACTAATAGAAAAATATAATTTGTTGAAAAAGAAAAGTCTAGGCATTAACAATGAAAATAAAAATTTGATTGCTAGACTTGATATTATTTTACAAGAGAAAGAGGAGATTGCTAATGAGAGGGATTCATTAAAATCTCAACTTGATCTTGCACTAAAAGAAAATGAATTTTTAAAATCTAAAAATGAGTGCCATGCTATTTTGAAGAAAAATGAAAATTTGTCTTCAAAAGTAGATTTTGTGTTAAAAGAGAATGTTGATTTGAAAAATAAAATTATTTCTATTTCAAATGAGTTGAATACTTGTTTAGATAAGCATATGTTTTTGAAAAGTAAAATGGATGCACATGTTTGCCATGCTAGTGTAGCTTCTTCATCTAGTCTACCTAATGCATGTACCTCTTCTTCTAAGATTAATAATGATATATCCATGCTTAAGAAGAGAGTAGATTGTTTGGGCTCCACTATGAGCCAATGTGCCATGAACCACACACGCTTGGAATCCTTGGTTCGAAAGAAACAAGTTCCAACCTTTATGCATGCACACCCTCCACGGCATACACATGCTCCTTACGGACACACCCATCACCATATGTATGCTCATGTGTACACATGTACACATTGTAGACGTAAGGGCCACCTTGCTAAATTTTGTTTTGATAGATTACATACTCCAAATTTAGCAAAGAATTTTGTTTGGGTTAGAGAAGATACTAACCCCCATGGACCCAAAAGAGTATGGGTACCAAAGACCACCCCTCCTATTATTTTTGATGTAGGTGTGGGCTCTCACATGACGTGAGAGTGATGACACCTTGGAGTGGATGCGTTCCGTGCTTAAAGGAAATCATATGGATGCATCACTTTCAAGGGAAGATTTGGTGGAGATGGCCACCATGTTTTGGAGACAAGGAAAGTTGCTTCTTCCGTTTTGGTAACAATGCTTTACTCCCATTTATTGTTTACATGCTTTTAATATTCAGTGTTTATAGCATGTTTTTGATGTCTATGGATTAGTATGTTCATTCCATGTTTATTAGATCCTTGACATACATGTATAGTATTTGAGACACACATGCTTATTTGAATCATACTTAGTGTTCTCACTTTTTGTTTAAGCTATAATGTACATCATGAATCTAATACATGTGAATTTACATAGTAATCATGTTTTAGTTTTATCATGATGATTTTTGTGCTTGTTTTTGATGCTTCATGTTAAGATTACTTGTTTAGATGTTAGTTTTCATTAAGACTAGGACTTATACTTGTACATATAGTGGGCCACAAATAAATCTATATATGTATGAGCTTGAACGCTTATTTGAACCCATTAGATGTGCTAGTATAGTCTAGTTTTGATGATTCATACATTTCAAACTTGTATTCCATTTTTGGATTTGTTTTATGAGTTTTTCACTTCATGTATATGTGTATTATTGTCCAACTTTAAGATATACATGTATACCCTTTGAGTCATTTGCCTTTCATGCAAATCTATATATGGACTCAATTGTGTTTAGGGATATGTATGTATACTTCATGTTTGACAATTCATACATATACCTTAAAAATGAAATTTGTCTTGATGAAGATTTAGTTTTTCTTGATTTCGTATTTATATTTAAACTTCATGTATATGTCTATCTTGTCCAAACTATTAGATATACATGTTTATCCTTTTGAGCCACGTGCCTTAATGCATATATTTTGTGGACTCGTTGAGTTTTGGATATGTATGTATACTCTAGTTTGTATTAGACATACATATGCCTTGAAGATTAAATAAGTTTCGATGATTTTCGTGTTCTCAATGTTTAAGGAATAATTGAGCTTAATTGAATATTTTCATGATTACGATATTCACACTTTATTTGTACACTCACATTTATTGCTTGCTCATGTTTTGTTTTCATGAGTCATATTTGTGCCTAATTGAATTAGAGTGTTGATTATCATATGGATTTCATGTTTTATGAAAATTATTTTTAGTTTATTCCTTGCTTGAAGGATTTCGTACTAGTTAACGAACATTTCCATTTTAACTAGTTCATGTTCTTCAATTTGGTAGTGATTTTCAAACAAAACTACATTTTCAAACCTATTTTTTTGAAAACCCCTACCCTTTATGGGAGATCATGTTCATGTATGCTTTAAAATGAAAATCATTTAAAACTTGAACCTTGATTGGGAGGTATAGTTATATGATGTATACACTTGAACTTATTGTTATGTCAATTGGTATCATTGAACTCTTTCAATTGGTATCATTTTGATCCTCTTGTATACTCATATTTGTTTTGTATGTATGTATGATTTCAATTCCAAGAATATCAATTTCATTTGGTATCTATTTTCCATACATATGTATGTTTGTGTTTATGCTAGTGCTTGAGTTTCAATTTTGTTTAAATTGATTACTTTTAAATTGGTATCAAGACTATGCATTATTTTAGTTTGTATTTCATAAAGGGGGAGAAAATTTGATTTTGTCTTTCAATTGGTATTTGTACTCCCATACTTTATGATTGAAAATTTGAATTTGGTATCATACGTTTAAAATGAATAATTCTTAAAATTGGTATCAATGTTTCTATGAAAAATCTTTTCAATTGTAAAACATTTACATTTGGTATCAAAATTTGTGTTTAGACATTCAAAATTGATTATGTTTAATTTCAATTGATATCAAGATGTCTTGTGTTTTAAATTAGTATCTAAAATATTTTTTTTCTTTCAATTGGTATCTAAAATTTTGTTTAAATAACATTCAAAAATTTGATTTGTATTGCCTATATGCAAGAAGAGCTTAACATCTCTTCATATAGATTCATGTTGAGTGTATTGTGTATTGAAGAGCTTAACATCTCTTCTTTATGTGGTACACGTGTGTAGGGGGAGCTTCACATCTCTTCTTATTCATTACATAATGTGTGTTATGTGAATTAGGGCTTAACATCCCTCCTTCATGTAATGCATGTGTGTAGGGAAGCTAACTTAGCGTCTTCCTCTTCATGAATGTATATAGCATATAACATTTATTAATCCTTATTTATTTTCACTTGGTATCAAGATGCTTCATTGACATATTTTTAATTGATATCATGTTTGTAGTCATCCCTTATTGACTTTGTTTTTGTTTTAGACAAAAAGAGGGAGATCATTGTTTGTATTGTTTTGATTGACACAAAAAGGGGATGAAAGATTTTTACCCCTCATTTTATTTATGGTTTTGATTGTTTACCCCTTTGTTGATGAGTGACAAAAGGGGGAGAAGATTTTGTGTTCATATATGCATAGTATTCATACATGCATACTTAAGATTTTGTGTTTATATATGCATACTTATGTTTTTGCATATATTAAGTTTTATTGTTGGTAGTTTTTATTTGGTATCTAGAGCATCTAGTATTGTTATTAATGTGTTATTAATTTAATTGATTTAATTGGTATCTAGAGCTTCTAGAATATGTTTTATGCATGTTGATGCATACATGTTTATGTACATTCATTGCATATCTTTTATTTATTTGCTTATGCATGAGTTAAGGGGGAGCTTCTTTGAAGCTTAACTTTAATCCATGCATATATAACTCCATGAGTTTTGTCATCATCAAAAAGGGGGAGATTGTTGGCCCAAAGGCCTTCCACCCTAGTTTTGATGATGATTAACTCATGTAGTTATGTTTACTAATAATCTTGTGTTGTTTAAGTTTCAGATTGTTAACCAAGATATTAGTTGGTGATTAGCTTCAACAAGGTGTTTAGAAGCTTTCACAAGTGATTCCAGGGCCAAAGCTTCAAGATCACACATTGCCTAGCCCATGGATGGAGTTTTGGAGCAAGTCTTCTTGATGACACAAAGACTTAGGTATCCATAGTTTAGATAGTGTGTTTAGATCCATTTGTAAAGCTTAGTATAGTTGATATGCTCAAGTGCACATACACACACGTTTCATGATTTGGATTTTGGTTTCATGGATAATAGATCAAAACAAGTTTACTTTATTCTTATGTATATTAGATATGTTCTAGATATACATACATGCTTTAAACTTGCTAGACAAACTTATTTTGACTATCTTATTCATGTATTGAAAAACCAAGTTTTGAAAAAATACAAGTGTTTGTTTTTGATAAAATTTGCAAGACACAAAAATGAATTGAATATGTTGATACATGTCTTGAAATTTTTATCACTTGTTTGAGTTTCAATATAAATGATAAAACAAGTTTTATAGAATTTTTGAAATGTTAAAAGATTTCTAGAAAATATTTCTAACTGTTTTTCTGACCCTGAAATCTGTTCCAGGCTTCAACCAGTCGACTACTAACCTGATTAGTCGACTTGGCTGAAGTCCGGTCGACCGGGCCGGTCGACCGGACGTGCACAGATCTGTGCACGTTTGGCAGACTTGGGACGGTCGACCGTACGGGTCGACCGGGCCGAGAGCTCTGCTCTTTGTTTGCTTGGGTCGACCGTGCCGGTCGACCGAGATGAGAGCTCTGCTCTCTGTTTGTTTGGGTCGACCAGGCCGGTCGACCGCAGTTGCCCAACGGTCATATTTCTGACCATTGGCGGTCGACCGGGCCGGTCGACCGCTGCCTGTTAGAGCTGCCAGCTCAGCTCTAACGGCTAGTTTCTGTTTTGGCCTATATAAACCCCAACTCTTTGGGATTTTAGCCAAGTTTTTAAGGAGAAAAATTTCTGGTTTCTAGAGTGTTTAAAACAAGTTTTCAAAAGTGTTTGGGGCTTTAATCTTTCAATCTTATTGTTTTAGGTTTTTGGAAAAATCAAAGAAAAGAATATTTTGGGAGATTTGTCTTGGTTTTCATTCTATATCTTTTGCAAGAATTTTCCCAAGTGTTTTTCTTTGTTGCTTGTTTTCCAAACACCTAGTTTTCCACACTTGAGCTATCATACTATCCTAATCTATTTAGGATCCTTGTTTTGTGGAAAAAGAGAAAAGAAAAGAGAGATTGAGTTTGTGGTTTTTGAACCACTTGTTGTACACCCTTATTCTTGTTGTATCCCTCTTAGGTAGAGGCGATCAGGTGATTGTTTGCTCCCTCTAGTGAGAGGTGGAGTTTGGTTGTAAACCCTCTTCGGTAGAGGTGTTGGTTGGTTGTTGTATTGCTACGGGCCTACCCCTCGGTTGTGAGGTGGTTGTTTGAGAGAGGAGTTTGGTACTCCTAGTGTTGTAACAAATCCTCTTCGGTAGAGGTTCCCTCGGTGGGAGATAGTGGATTGGAAATCCTACACGGTGGTGTAGGCGGGGATGTAGAGCAAGGGTGCTCAAACCTCGTAACATATCTTTGTGTTTGCGTTTGATCCACTTTTCTCTAACTCTCTCTCTCTTTACATTTGTGCAAAGCATCATACTTCATATCATATCATATTTGCTTGTGTTGAGCATAATTCATTTTGCCATATCATATCTATTTGCTTGTATTGCCTTGCATATTTCATATTGCTATATCTTGTATTTGCTTGGCTTGCTTGTGTGTGTGCCTAACTTATACTTAACCTACAAGAGCTTCACATAGCACCTCAACCCATTCAAGGGGAATCAAGAGGAGTTAGTCCAGAGCCCTTCACGGGGAATTCGGCTACACTTGTTGTGTTGTATTAAATTTGCGCAAGATTTGCATTAGCTTCCGCATTTAACGCACATAGTTTTGCATTTAGTTCTAGATTAGCACTTACACCTATTCACCCCCCCTCTAGGTGTTTTTCATAGAGAGCCAAAGAGAGCTCTAGAGAGAGAGAGAGCTAGAGAGAGACTAGAGAGAAAGAGAGAGCTAGAGAGAGAAACTGAGGGGGGAGAGAGACAGTAGAGAGAGGAGAGAGAGTAGAGAGAGGAACTGAGAGAGATAACAAGGGGTTGTTTCCCCTGCTCACGCACACTCATGGCCTGGCCGTCGGCCAGGCCGCGCCAGGTGGCCGCGCCAGGGTGGCACCGGCCACTGGCGGGCAGGGGTGGCCGCCGACCACCCCAAAAGAGAGGAAGGAGAGAGAGAGTTGATGGTGGTGATATTGTGGTGGTGGTGATGATTTGGGTAGAGGTAGAGAAATTAGGGGGAGTTGAGAAGGTGGAGATGGAATTAAAGGAGGTGGGAGGTGGTAGAAGTGGTGATGGTAGTGGTAGGCTGAAGAAGAAGAAGAAATTGGAGATGGTGGTTGATGGTGGTGTAGTTGATGTTGTTGTTGATGTTGATGATAGGAGAGGAGGTGGCCAGAGCTTGGGTGGCCGGCGTGGACTTGGCCGGCCAGAGGTCGCCGGTGGGAGAGGGGGTCGCCGGGGTTTGGTGGAGGTGCCGGTGGTGGTGGTGGATTGGAGTGGAGGGAGAAAGGGAGAGAGATAAAGAATGGAGAGTGAAACTGGGAAAGAGAGAGTGAGATTTTGAGAGAGAGGAAGAGAAATAGAGGAGGAAGGGGGAGAATTTGATAGGGGAGGAAGAAGGAGGAGGCGGCTACGTTGGCGCTAGGGGAGAAGAAGGAAAATAAGAATTCAAGAAAAAGAAAAAGAAAAGAAAACGGAAAAGGAAATAAAAAGAAAAGGGGGAAGATATTTTATGGTGTTGTGTGGTGGAGGATTTTTGGGGAAAAGAAAAGAAAGAAAAAAAATAAAAATAGAGGAAAAGGGAGTGGATGAGTAAAATGGGGAAGGAAAGAAAAAGAAAGAAAATAAATATATATAGATAAAACTCCGGATCTGGGAAAATTTCAAAAACACCGAAAATGCTAGAAAATTAGAATGACCCAGAAAGGTCTCAATTTTTTTTTAAAAATAGTAAATATTATTTTAAGGTATATGGTGAAATCTGTCTTCAGAAATAAAATCTCATTTTAAAATAAAAAACTGAAATCTACCAGTGATACCAGTCGACTCTAAAACCGGTTAAACTTCGATAAATTCTGAAAAATCTCTAAAAATGAATTAAGATAGAAAATGTGATTCTAAGAAATAAGATGAAAGAAGATTCTAGAAATTCAACTCCAATTGTAAATTAAAAATTATGGAATCAACCAGCGATACTGGCCGACATCAAATCCGGTGGAATTTTGATAAATTCAAACAAATCTCAAAAAATATATTTAGATAGAAAATTTGATTTTAAGAAATAATTTAAAATCCATTTCTAGAAATTTAACTCCATTTGTAAATTAAAAATCTGAGAATCGATCAGCGACACTGGTCGACACCGGTTTTGAAGATTTTCAATTAAATTTAGAAAAATTTCAGAAAATCATAAGAAATTTAAAATATTGGAAAATAATGTTTAAAACTAAAATCGGTCAAATCTTATGAAAAACACCTAGAGGGGGGTGAATAGGTGTAAGTGCTAATCTAAGAAACTAAATGCAAACTAAGTGCGCTAAATGCGGAAGCTAATGCAAATTATGCACAAACTAATACAATACAACAAGTGTAGCCGAATTCCCCTTTCGAGGCTCTGGACTAACTCCCCTTGATTCCCCTTGAAATGGGTTGAGGTGCTATGTGAAGCTCTTGTTGGATGAGTATAAGTTAGGCACACACACACAAGCAATCCAAGCAATATAAAATACACACAATCAAGCCAAGCATATAAGAATGAATAGTAATATGAATAAATGCAAGGCAATATGAAATATGCACAACACAAGCAAATTTGATATGATATGAATATGATGCTTTGCACAAATATAAGAGAGAGAGTTAGAGAGACAATGGATCAATACGCAAACACCAAGATTTGTTTCGAGGTTCGAGCACCTTGCTCTACATCCCCGCCTACACCACCGTGTAGGATTTCCACTATCCACTATAGGAGTACCAAACTCCTCTCTCAACCTTACAAAGCCACCGAGGCTATACAACCACAATCCACCTCTACCGAAGAGGGATACGGCCCGTAGCCAACAACAAACAATAACAACAACAACCTCTACCGAAGAGGCTCACAACAAACACAATCACCTCTACCAAAGAGGAATCCAAACCAATACCACTCCGATCACCTCTACCGAAGAGGGATTCACAAAAAGCAAGGAGGGTTTACAATAAGTGGTTACAAAGACCACAAACACAATCTTTCTTTCTTTTCTCTTTTCTTTTCCACAAAAACAAGATCCTAAATAGATTAGGATAGGTGATAGCTCAAGTGTGGAAACAAGGTGTTTTTGGAAACCAGCAACAAAGAAAAACTACTTGGGAAATCACTTGTAAATGATAGAAAATGAAAAACAAAACAATCTCCCAAAACCCTAGCTTTCTTTGATTTTCCAAAAACCCAAAAACAAATAAGATGAAATCTTTTTGACTTAAAAACTCTTTTAAAAACTCTTTTAAACTCTTCAGAAAACTGAAAATTTTTAGCTCAAAAATTCTTGTTCAAAACAATAGAGAAATGGGGTATATATAGCCCCTAGGAAAAACTAGCCGTTAGGCTGAGTTGGCAGTCTGACCAACTGCCGGTCGACCTGCCCGGTCAACCGCCAACGGTCAAATTTGTGACCGTTGGGCAACATCGGTCGACCGGTCCGGTCGACCGAAATAAACCGAGAGCAGAGCTCTCAGGCCCGGTCGACCGGCCCAGTCGACCGTCCACTGTGCCTAACAGACGTGCACGTCTGTGAACGTCGGTCGACCGGCCCGGTCGACCGGCCCTTGGTGCGGTCGACCGTCCCGGTCGGCCGACCAGCCTGTCAGCACAAAACCAGGTCAGAAAAATTTGGAAAAATATTTTCTAAAAAATCTTTTATCTCTTTTAAAAATACCATAAAAATTGTTTTATCATTTTATGTTGAAACATAAACATGTGATAAAAATTTCAAGACAATATATCAACATATCAATTCATTTTTGAGTCTTGCAAATTTTATCAAAAACAAAACCTTGTATTTTTATCAAACTTGATTTTTCCAAACCATGAATAGGGATATCAAAATAAGTTTGTTTACCAAGTTAAAGCATGTATGTATAAATAGAAAACATCTACTATACATATAACATATGTAAACTTGTTTTGATCAACTATTCATGAAAACCAAAAACCAAATCATGAAACGTGTGTGTTTTGTGCACTTGAGCATATCAACTAAACTAAGCTTTACAAATATGGATCTAAAACACAAACTCTAAACTAGATACCTAAGTCTTCTTGACGATCTTCATCTTCAAGTAGACTTGCTCCAAAACTCCGTGATTCTCCAAGTGCAAAGGTATGATCTTTAAGCTTTGGCACCGGAATCATCATGAATAGCTTCTAATCATCTTGTTGAAGCTAATCACCAACCTAATATCCTGTTAATGATCTGAAACTTAGAAACACAAGAATATTAGTAAACATAACTACATGAGTGTTGATCATCATCAAAACTAGAGTGGAAGGCCATTGGGCCAACAATCTCCCCCTTTTTGATGATGACAAAACTCATGGAGTTATATATGCATGGATTAAAGATAAGCTTCAAGGAAGCTCCCCCTTAACTCATGCATAGGGATAAATAATAAATATATGCAATGAATATTAAACATGAAACATGCATATGCATAAACAAAAAATGGTTCTAGATATCAAATGGAATATTCAAAACAAAATAAGCTCTAGATACCAATTACAAAGCAAACTCTATAAATCAATTAAACTTATATTCTTGAGATTCTTGAGATTAAAACATAATATATGCATAAACATAAGCATGCATATAAAACTTCATAAATCTTTCTCCCCCTTTTTGTCAATCATCAACAAAGGGGTAAACAATCAAAACCATAGATAAAATGAGGGGTAAAAATACTTCTCCCCCTTTTTGTCAATCAAAACAATGCAAACAATGTTCTCCCCCTTTTGTCTAAAACAAAAAAATCAATAAGGGGTGACTACAAACATGATATCAATTAAAAATATGTCAATGAAGTATCTTGATACCAATAAACAAGGATCAATATATGTTATATGCTATATACATTCATGAAGAGGAAGACGCTAAGTTAGCTTCCCTACACATATGCATTACATGAAGAAGGGATGACAAGCCCCAATTCACATAATACATATTATGTAATGCATAAGAGGAGATGTGAAGCTCCCCATACACACGTATATCATATAAAGAAGAGTTGTCAAGCTCCTCAATTTATAATATACTCAACATGAATCTATATGTAAGAGAGATGTTAAGCTCTCCTTACATATAGGAAATACAAATCAAAACTTTGAATATTTTCTTTAAACAACATTTTGAGATACCAATTGTAATTAAACATAACAAATTACCAATTGTAAACAACATAACAAATTTGAATGTCTAAACACAAATTTTGATACCAATTGTAAGAATATATTTCATTTTGAAAATATATAAACAAATTTGATGTTGATATCATATGTTCAAAATAACAACTTTTAATCATAAAGAGTGGGAGTACAAATACCAATTGAAATACAAAATCAAATTTTCTCCCCCTTTATGAAAAACAAACTAAAGACATGTATAGTCTTGATAATAATTTAAAAGTAATCAATTTAAACAAAATTGAAACTCAAGCACTAGCATAAATACAAACATATATATGTATGAAAGATAGATACCAATAGAAATTGATATACTTGGAATTTAAAGCATACATACATACAAAACATATATGAGTATACAAGAAGATCAAAATGATACCAATTGAAAGAGTTCAATAATACCAATTGACATAACAATAAGTTCAAGTGTATACATCATATTATCTACCACCCAATCATAATTCAAGTTTTAAAGATTTTCAATTTAGGGCATACATGAACATGATCTCCCATCCTACCGCCCTTTGGATGGTAGGGGTTTTCAAAAATAGATTTGAAAATGTAGTTTTGTTTGAAAATCACTACCATATGAAGAATACCGCAACTAGTTAAATGGAAAAATTTGTTAACTAGTGCGAAATCCTTCAAGCAAGGAATAAACAAAATTATTTTTCATAAACACGAAATTCACATCATATCAAACACTCAAGTTCAATTAGGCATAAATAAGACTCATGAAAACAAAAACATGAGCAAGCAATAGATGTGAGTGTACAAATAAAATATGAAGATCATAAATATGAAAATTAGGCAATAAGCTCAATTATTCTTTAAAACACGAGAATCATCAAAACTATCTAATCTTCAAGGCATATGTATGTCTAATACAAACTATAGTATACATACATATCCAAAACATACTTTGAGTCCATAATATAGATTTGCATGAAAGGCAAATGACTCAAGGGGTATACATGTATATCTTAAAGTTTGGCAATACAAACATATACATGAAGTGAAATATACAATCATAAAGCAAATTCAAAAAAATTAGAATACAAGTTTAATATGTATGAATCATCAAAACTAGACTATACTAACACATCTAATGGGTTCAAATAAGCATTCAATTCCAACTATATATAGATTTATTCGTAGCCCATTCTATGTACAAGTATATAACTAGTCTTAATGAAAACTAACACTTAAACATGTAATCAAGTCATTGAGCATCAAAACAAACACGAATACCATATTTCTAACTAAAACACATACAAAATTCATCAAAATTCTTTTATTTGAATTTTAAGCTACATATACATGCAAATAGGTGTAACAAGTGTAAATGAATGAATCATCAAAACAAGCTTATACGTGTGAATATAGTGGATACAAATGAGCATGAAGGTCAATTACATATAAAACAAATGTAGCTCACTATATGTACATGTATAATACAAGTTTTAATAAAATCTACATTCAAACATGTTATTACCACATGAAGCATCAAAACATGACAAAAGAACATCATGATAAAACTAAACATGATTACTATGTAAATTCACATGCAATAGATTCATGATGTACATTATAGCTAAACAAACGGTGAGAACACTAAATGTGAATCAAATAAGCATGTGTGTCTCAAATACTATACATGTATGTCAAGGATCTAATAAACATGGAATGAACATACTAATCCATAGACATCAAAAACATGCCATAAACAAATGAATATGAAAGCATGGGAGTTTAGGAATCGTTACCAAAACCTCAAGGCAACTCTCCTTGTCTCCAAAACTTGGTGGTCCTCTCCACCATCTCTTCCCTTGAAAGTGATGCATTCATATGATTTCCTTTTAGTACGGAACGCATCCACTCCAAGGTGCTAACACTCTCACGTCATGTGAGAGCCCACACCTACATCAAAAACTTTAGGGGTGGTGGTCTTTGGTACCCATACTCTTTTGGGTCCATGGGGGTTAGTCCCTTCTCTAACCCAAACAAACTTCTTGGCTAAATTTTCAACATGTAAACGATCATAGCAAAATTTAGCAAGATGGCCTTTTCGGCCACAATGTGTACATGTGTACACATGAGCATACTTGTGTTGATGGTGTCCGTGTGAAGCATGTGTATGCCGTGATGGGTGTGCATGCATAGAGGATGGAACTTGTTTCTTTCGAACCAAGGTTTCCAAGCGTGTGTGGTTCATGGCACATTGGCTCATAGTGGAGCCCAAATAATCTACTCTCTTCTTTAGCAAATTTATATCATTTTCGAGCATAGAAGAAGTGGAACATGCAATGGGTGATTTAGGTGAAACTACCCTAGCATGGCAAACATGAGAATCAATCTTATTTTGCAAAACAATATTTTTCTCTAAGCAAACATTTAAATCATTGGAAATAGAAATGATTTTGTTTTTCAAAACAACATTCTCTTTTAAAACAAAATCAACTCTAGAAGATAAGTTTTCATTTTTCTTTAAAATAGCATGGCAATCATTTTTAGACTTTAAAAATTCATTTTCTTTAAGTGCAAGTTCCAATTGAGATCTCAATGAATCCCTTTCATTATAGACCTCAACCTTCTCTTGCAAAACATTGTCAAGTCTAGCATGCAAACACTTATTTTCTTTTTCAATTTCTAGACTTTTCTTTTTCAAAATCTTATATTTTTCAATTAACTTTTCACATACTATTGAAAGTTCTTCATTTAGAGCATGTGGATCAATATGATCATTTGAAGAACTAGAACAATCATCACTATCATAGTGGGGTTCCGAATGTACCTCAAGGGAGTCATTCCCTTGGACCATGAAGCATTGAGAATCGGATTCTCCACTAAATTCCTCCGGTTGATTTGGCACTTGAAGCTTGGAGGTGGTGGTTGTTGTCAATTTGTTCCACACTGCAAAGGCGGAATCAAAGTTAGAAACACATAAGAGATAATCTTTAGGAAGAGTGCTTCTAATGGCCTCTAGGGCTTGTGCATTGGCCCCTATATGATTACCATCACCAAGATAACATCTCTTGGTGGCGGCAAGGAAGACATGCAAACCTAGAGTCTTTAGGTACATGGACATCCTATACTTCCAAACATCAATGTTGGAAGGGTCAAAGCTAGGAGAGGTCATGAAGTCCATGGTAAACTATGAATGTGCAAACAAACAAATGCAAATGAGATTAGCAAGCAAATGGATCACTCCTAGGATGTTAAGCCTAAGTATCAGGAGCACTAGCTCTGATACCAATTGAAAAACACCTAGAGGGGGGGTGAATAGGTGTAAGTGCTAATCTAAGAAACTAAATGCAAACTAAGTGCGCTAAATGCGGAAGCTAATGCAAATTATGCACAAACTAATACAATACAACAAGTGTAGCCGAATTCCCTTTCGAGGCTCTGGACTAACTCCCCTTGATTCCCCTTGAAATGGGTTGAGGTGCTATGTGAAGCTCTTGTTGGATGAGTATAAGTTAGGCACACACACACAAGCAATCCAAGCAATATAAAATACACACAATCAAGCCAAGCATATAAGAATGAATAGCAATATGAATAAATGCAAGGCAATATGAAATATGCACAACACAAGCAAATATGATATGATATGAATATGATGCTTTGCACAAATATAAGAGAGAGAGTTAGAGAGACAATGGATCAATACGCAAACACCAAGATTTGTTTCGAGGTTCGAGCACCTTGCTCTACATCCCCGCCTACACCACCGTGTAGGATTTCCACTATCCACTATAGGAGTACCAAACTCCTCTCTCAACCTTACAAAGCCACCGAGGCTATACAACCACAGTCCACCTCTACCGAAGAGGGATACGGCCCGTAGCCAACAACAAACAATAACAACAACAACCTCTACCGAAGAGGCTCACAACAAACACAATCACCTCTACCAAAGAGGAATCCAAACCAATACCACTCCGATCACCTCTACCGAAGAGGGATTCACAAAAGTAAGGAGGGTTTACAATAAGTGGTTACAAAGACCACAAACACAATCTTTCTTTCTTTTCTCTTTTCTTTTCCACAAAAACAAGATCCTAAATAGATTAGGATAGGTGATAGCTCAAGTGTGGAAACAAGGTGTTTTTGGAAACCAGCAACAAAGAAAAACTACTTGGGAAATCACTTGTAAATGATAGAAAATGAAAAACAAAACAATCTCCCAAAACCCTAGCTTTCTTTGATTTTCCAAAAACCCAAAAATAAATAAGATGAAATCTTTTTGACTTAAAAACTCTTTTAAAAACTCTTTTAAACTCTTCAGAAAACTGAAAATTTTTAGCTCAAAAATTCTTGTTCAAAACAATGGAGAAATGGGGTATATATAGCCCCTAGGAAAAACTAGCCGTTAGGCTGAGTTGGCAGTCTGACCAACTGCCGGTCGACCGGCCCGGTCAACCGCCAACGGTCAAATTTGTGACCGTTGGGCAACATCGGTCGACCGGTCCGGTCGACCGAAATAAACCGAGAGCAGAGCTCTCAGGCCCGGTCGACCGGCCCGGTCGACCGTCCACTGTGCCTAACAGACGTGCACGTCTGTGCACGTCGGTCGACCGGCCCGGTCGACCGGCCCTTGGTGCGGTCGACCGTCCCGGTCGGCCGACCAGCCTGTCAGTACAAAACCAGGTCAGAAAAATTTGGAAAAATATTTTCTAAAAAATCTTTTATCTCTTTTAAAAATACCATAAAAATTGTTTTATCATTTTATGTTGAAACATAAACATGTGATAAAAATTTCAAGACAATATATCAACATATCAATTCATTTTGAGTCTTGCAAATTTTATCAAAAACAAAATCTTGTATTTTTATCAAACTTGATTTTTTCAAACCATGAATAGGGATATCAAAATAAGTTTGTTTACCAAGTTAAAGCATGTATGTATAAATAGAAAACATCTACTATACATATAACATATGTAAACTTGTTTTGATCAACTATTCATGAAAACCAAAAACCAAATCATGAAACGTGTGTGTTTTGTGCACTTGAGCATATCAACTAACTAAGCTTTACAAATATGGATCTAAAACACAAACTCTAAACTAGATACCTAAGTCTTCTTGACGATCTTCATCTTCAAGTAGACTTGCTCCAAAACTCCGTGATTCTCCAAGTGTAAAGGTATGATCTTTAAGCTTTGGCACCGGAATCATCATGAATAGTTTCTAATCATCTTGTTGAAGCTAATCACTAACCTAATATCCTGTTAATGATCTGAAACTTAGAAACACAAGAATATTAGTAAACATAACTACATGAGTGTTGATCATCATCAAAACTAGAGTGGAAGGCCATTGGGCCAACATCTTACTCGCGAAAAGGCCAAATTAATTAATACACTAGGATCGGGTCCCCGGTTCAGACTAGGGCTGACTCCAAATTCACGAATCTAGATCCAAGGCAAAACAGTCATATAAATAATTCATAATACAAAATAAATACTGGAAGTAAATTAAAAAATATGATCAAAAAAATCTGAATATGTAACTAAGTATGTATTCTGGGAACGGGGTGTTTCAGCTTTCACTTTATCCCTATGGAAAGGTAATACGTGTATGAAGTATTTTCGTAATCCCTGTATTGCCCCTTCAAAATGGGTCAGAATCTACTAACGCAAGCCATATGAGATGCATTAATTGCATCTTTCGTATAGAAAAAAGCGGACATTTTCTACAATTGTTTTCTATAGCATCGAATTTTTCCATTTGGCGCAGAAAAGTGCAAGCTAAAAAACAATAGTCTAATGTGTTTACAAGAAAAAAAAATAAATGAAAAAATATTTTTATTTTTCTAATTAAATATTATACAAGAAAAGATTAGACATTTTCTCGTAAATAAGCATATTAAAGTTCTAAAACCAATAGACCAGCATTAATATAAATTTCATATTATTCAAGGTTTTATTTAAAGAAATCCTCTAACACAGTTACAGGTGGAGAAGTTCGAGTTAAAAGTGGACATTGTTTTAGCTTGCAACTTTTTTGTATTAGGTGGACAAATTTGAAACTACAAGTGAACAGTTTGATAGTGTCCTTTCTTCTGTATGTCAGACGCATTTAACGCGCCTCACATGACTAGCATCTATAGATTTTTGACCCACTTTAAATAAGCATCTGGACATCAACTCCAATCCACTACCCATGCGACAACGAAATACGAAGGCAAGGAGCTCAGTGGACAAGTTTGATATTTGGGGATTTTTGATACATGAAAAAGCATCAGAGGCCTTTGATAAGAGGATCTTTTCTTGAAGGTGGAAATGAATTTCCCAAAAGGGTATGTGTTAGGTTGATGTATCCAATTTAATTTTTATTGAATCGCACGGACTGAATCAATAGTCACGTATTCCGCTTAACTAAGAAATAAGGAAGCAAAGCTTTATTAGCAGAATTTTATACCAAATATATATGCGGATGTGATAACAATTATGCAAAATTAGAGACTAATCACACCCCCACACTTATCTTTTGCTCGTCCTGAGCAAAACAAAAAATTAAGGAAATTATTAAACCACTTTCGCAAGTGACGCGATTGCACTGAGCATGTGCAACAAGCCGTTAAACCTCTAGGTTTCCCCTAGAGGAGGAGTTTTGTCTCCTTAGGGTTTTCAGTAGATTACAACCATAAAATCCATAAAGAAAGAAATCAAATGTTAGTATTTTGAAAACACATTTTGAAATAGAAAAAAGTGTTGAAGTATTTTTGCGAAAATATAAGTGATCAAAGGTCGTAGGTTAACCAGAAATTATTCTTTCTTAAACTAAGTCGAAATACAAAAAAAAATCTTGTTATAAATTAAATGTAAGAATTTAAACTTGAATTGATTCTTTGATTTTTCATAAAACTCTTAAAAAAATATGCACTTTGTGGACTGTGAAGATTTTTGGGATATCGACTTTAACTTTTATACCATTTATTTATATTATTGTATATATATTATTATTTTTTTCTTTTTCTTCCCTTAATTTTCTTAGGCTTTCTTATTTACCCGGGTAGTGAGCCTTTAGCCGGTGACTCCCAAACCAGATGGTCTTAGGGCACCAGATGAGAAAATATCCCTCAGAGTTAAGGACTCGAGTAAATAAGACCACAAAATTAAAGGAGATTATTTTATTTTTATCCACCATTTTAAGTGTGAATAATCATACTTCCTGAGGCATAATTACCCAACTTCAATAAGTGATTTTTATTATCATAAATATATATATATTTTTTTATATATATATTTTTATGACATTTTCAGTCTTTGCTTCAATCCCAAAAATTGTGTAAGTGTGGAGTACATAAATCTAAGGCAAAAAATTCAAGATTAAATTATCTTTTCAATTTTACTTTCTTATCCTAAAATTTAAACAAGATCTATTATTTTGACTCGGTTTAAAATTTCATAATTTTAGGTCTTCCTAATTCCTAAGATAATCTTAATTTTCTTAAAAATAAATCAAAATTATTTATCTTGTTTCAAAAAGTTTTGTAAAAAGAAAAGAAAAGAGTTTTTATATAAAAGATTTTTTTAAAAAAAGAAGTGTAAAAGAAAGAAAATGTAAAACTAGCTATGTTAGTAAACCCTCCCTCACACTTATCTCAAGCATTGTCCTCAATGCATCGTGAATGTGTATATACATGAAACAAATAGGAAGGGAAGGAAAATTACCACATGGTGGTGGCTCCAGTGGAGGTCTGATTGGGCCAAGCGTTGCTACCCAATCAAAATAGCGTGGATCTTGCAGGAACCCACCAATGACCTCTCTAATATGACCCAGTAAAAGAATGATTGAGTGAATGATCTAATTTAAAATTTTATCCCCATCTAATTTCCAATTTTCAAAATAATTACTGAGTCATTTTCTTCAATATTCTTGTCCAACAATGAAGTGTAATTTTGAGAGATGAGTGATTTAGACTCAAATGGAACAGGAACAAAAACTGATACCGATTCGGGAAGTTGACTCAGATCAAGTCGAGAGTAAACAATGAGAGTCGAAATTGGTTCAAAAATAGGGTCCAAATCAAAGAATTGATGTTCACACACTGTCCCCATTAATGAAGTGTGATCATGAGAGATTGGTGATTTCATTTCACGGTGTACTGGTATAGGATTCAATGTTGACTCCGGAATAGAGAAAAATCTGGTAAAGATACCGGAATCATTATTGAATCAAAAAGTAAAAAGGAATTACCAACTTGAGGTTCTGGATCACTTTCAAGCTCAATTCAATTTCAGAAAAAGGATAACTTGCCATAATGTCAAGGATGTGATATTGGGCAAGTTCAGGTTGGTATGATGAAATTGAAGCTGGATTTCTAAAATGACATGATTCTTGGGTCCAATCAGTAGAGTTAGGGATATAAGGATCGGTCAAAGATTGACAAGGAAGACTTTCCTCGCTCTCATTGATCAATTCGCTCATAAGTGAGTCTAACCTACTGATAAGCTAGGTAACAGAATTTGGATTTGGAATCATATCTTCCATGCTCTTGGCAATTGATTCTTCTTGAAAATATGAGTATGGAAGTCGATTTTGAAAATTATGGTGAAATTGTGAGTCCATCGGATTTTGCGATTGCTGCTCGGACTCACGCAAGGGTTCCATACTCAAGTCCAGTATTAATGGTTTTTCATTTTGAGTAGGTGAGACTGGAAAAGATGAGTAGGACTCTTAAAATTTTGGTTGAGATGAGGAGTCCAACATGTTTTGCATTCTATTACAAAAGACTTCCAAACTATTTTCTAGTTCAAATTCTTCTTCAATTGGTTGCTCTAGAAAAGGGATATGTGGAATTTGATGTGGGAAGGATTGTAAATTGAGCAAATTTTGAACTTGTTGTGGGACTCTTCCATACTCCTTTCTAAATCAGATTTTTCTTCGGTTGGTGGAACAGGAAAAGGAGTATACGAACCAAAATTAGGGAATGAACTTTGTGAAAATTGTGGACAAGGCGGTTGAAAATTTAACCCGGGGGAGGTGAATCCCCATGGACTCTGTAAAGAGTTGAAATTATTTTAAAAATTATGGTTATATGGTTGGGGATATGGGTCATATTGATTCGGATAATCCCAACTCGGCATAAATGGTTGGTTCATGTTGTACATAACCAGGTCAGAGTTATCTAAGTAAAATAAGGTCGGGGTGAAATATGGATTCATATTATAATTGAAAGAATTGTTGTTATTAAAATCCATATCACAATTTACAAAAAGAAAGAAAAATGAACAAACAAACAAACAAACAAACAAATAAAGAAAAGAAAAAGAAAACAAGCCTATGCTAGGGTTGACTTAGATCTAGACGACTCTTAACTGGTTAGATTGTCCATGGGGGGTATATTGTCAGAAGCTGACTACAAGTTAATCGGCCAGGTAGGGGAAGATCAGTGGAGGTATCCGTGCCGGAGCAACGGGCCTAATTATGCCAAACCACTGTTCTTCGAGGTTTCGCCTCTCAATCCCCAACCTTGGACACCGATTTGGTAAGAGTCAACTTCTAACAACTTCCCCCTTAGGTCAATCTCTTAAATGAGTCCGAGATGTCCCTAGGGGCCAACGTCTAGCAAATTTTATTTAGGCTTGGGTTGTGTGAGTGGGGAGGTGATTTTTGGGCTAAGGGAGGGTAATGACTTCCCCACCTTATGTTGTTTTGAGTTTTGCCCTTAAGTTTAATTTGTGCAAGTGTGCAATATAGATAAGAATGAACACGAAAAAGCGAGTCAATCACTGAAGTGTTTGTCCTATACTATATGCAAGGCCATATGTACACCTCCTATCAATATCACAACACAAGAATAAATACAGTATATTGGAAAGAAAGTTGACACGTGCCTAGATGCAAATGTCTAAACCATTTTAAAGCATCCAATTACTGTATTTTAATTCTTAAAATTATTTACAGTGTATATGTAATATAAAAATTAGCAGCAGAGTATAAGAATATACAAGAAGTTACCCGACCACACAAGAGCAAGTGTGGACTTCTGCAACGCTAAAAATTTAACCTGCACACTAAAAACAAAAAAGAAAAGTTAACAAAAATGTGAGATCAAACTGTTCCCATCCCCGGCAACGGTGCCAAAATTTGATCGAGGGAAAACCGCGCACAAAAAGTGTATGTTTTGAAATCGATATTTAAAGAGTGTGTGCTTTGGCTTCCTTGATACTTCTGTTATAGCATAGAGGCTAAAACGAGTCGAATCCATAAGGACGGGAGGCGATAGAAGCTTTACCGGTTGATTCACGTGTATGTTAAAGATTCTTCAAAGTTTTAAAGAATGTAAAGAAAAGAAAGCAAAGAATGAAAAGAGAAGTACAGTGAAATACGAAGAAGTGGGAAACATAGAAAAGAATAATTTTTGTGGTTTTTGATATTTCTAAAACAAAGTGAAAAAGAAAGAAAACTCATGGTACTAACTACTAATGACTCCACCAACATGCTAACCTCTTAGTGATAGTTGCCTCACATGTTTCATTGGCCATCACTAGTCCTTGGTTCAAGAGCTATTCAAAGCAAGACCTATATGTAACTCATCACAACCCAACTCAACAAACAAGTGCAAACTACACTTAAATCATCAAAACCCGATAAGAGCAAGCATGAAATAAAGTAATGTTAGCTTGTTAGAGAGTTAGGAAATTAGAGTGTTAGATCCATCATCATGAGCCATCAAAGGCTCTTGCAAGAGCAAGGCCAAGTAGAGGCTGTTAGATTCATGTGGATTATCATAAAAGAAGTTAGACTAGTTGGTGGTTAGTAGTTAGTTGCCATGAGAGAAAAGATTAGCTACACATGTAAAAGAGATTAGAGAGAAGAAAACATAGAGACGTAAAGAGAGCAACTTTCATAAATTGTCACCTTCTATTACAAGCACTCTTGCATTCCAAGTATGTATCACTCTCTCCCCTAATACAAGATCTATAAAATGAAAAATACAATGAAGGAAGAAGAACTAACCTAATCTAAACTACCCTAAACTACAACATGGAATGAAAACTACTCCTAAAACTCTGTATATCCCCAACTCTAGAACCCCAAGGGGTATTTATAGGCACCAGGGGAACAGGGGGCCAGGGGACAAACCCTGGCCCAAAACGCGGCCACGACCGCGGCCATACTGGGGCCGCGCGCGGCGCTTTGAGCCGCGCGCGGTCCCGTCTGTCTCCTGTCAGTTCCTGTGCCCGGTTTCTAGTTTACAGCTCCTGGTTTTGATGAATCAGCTCTTCTAGGTCAATGGCTATGATATAGGCTTTTAATCACCAATTAAATGGTGATTTAGGGTCTTCTTCTTCATTGCACACCATGGACCTAGAATCAAGGAAGCAAAGCTTTATTAGCAGAATTTTATACCAAATAAATATGCGGATGTGATAAAAATTATGCAAAATTAGAGGCTAATCATAGCTCCAGAGCCTTTACGGGAAATTCGAACTCACTCTTGGTTATACACTTAGTGTGTTAGTAATTAGTTTTAATTTCACATCATTTGTCTTAGATTAGCACTACACCTATTCACCCCCCTCTAGGTGTACTTTCAATTGGTATCACTGCTAGCACTCTTGATATCTGTTTAACCACCTAAGAGTGTGATCTTTGGTTTGCTAATCTAGATTTGTTTTGCACGTATATTAGTTTACACTCATGAATTATCTTGCTCCACCTATATTTGATGCTTCTAACATAGATATGTAAAAATATAAAATGAGTTCATATTTAAAAGCCTTAAGATTGCATGTTTATCTTGCCACTACCAAGAAATCTTATTTTGATAATGACAAGTTCATTGAGGCTAATGCACAAGCATTGATTGCACTTAGGCAATCACTAAGTAAAGAATATATATCTATTATTTCTCATTATGATTCCGCTTTTGCAGTGTGAAACACATTGATCTCTCCCAAGGAATAAGCCTCATATATTTTGGAGAGAGAGGCTATTGGTGATGAATCCGAGCGAACATGCTTTATGGTCCAAGGGATTGACTACCTTGAGGTAAATTCGGACCTTCATTTTGATGATTGTGGTAATTCCACATATGATGATAATGCTATGGTTAACCATGCTTTATATGAAGAGCTTTTCACATTTTGTGAAAACTTGCTTTCCAAATACAAGCTTTTAAAAATAAAAATTTTGAATTAAAAGAAGAAAATAAAAATTTATTTTCAAAACTTGATTTGATTTTGCAAGAAAAAGTTAAGGTTTCAAATGAAAAAGATACATCGATAACCCAACTTGATCTTGTCTTAAAAGAAAATGAGTTTTTGAAGAATAAAAATAATTTTGATGTTATTTTGAAGAACAATGAGATTTTGTATTCAAAACTTGATTTTATTTTAAAAGAGAATAATTTCTTGAAAAATAAAATTGTTTTAATTTCAAAAGAATTAGAATGCATTTCTTTAGAAAAAGTTTCTTTGAAAAATGCTTTTGATTCTCATATTTGTCATACTTCCATTACTTCATCTTCTTGTGATAAACATATTACTTGCTCCACTTCTTCTTCCATTGAAAATGATGTTTGTGATTTGAAGAAGAATGTAGATTATTTGGGCTCCACTTTGAGCCAATGTGCCTGAATCACACACGTTTGGAATCTATCTTTCGAAAGAAACATACTGCACATATTCATGAACACCTTCCACCAGCATACACATGCTCACCCACATGATTTTATGTATGCTAATGTGTACACTTGTACGCATTGTTGACGTACGGGCCACCTTGAAAATTTTTGCAATGATAGAATAAATGTTTCCAATTTTGCAAGTAAGTATATTTTGGTTAGGAAGGTGCTAACCCCCATGGACCCAAGAAAGTGTAGGCACCAAAATACATCTCTATTTCATTTGATGTAAGTATGGTCTCTCATAAGACGTGAGGGTATTGGTGCCTTGATGGTGATGTATTTCAAGCTAAAAGATCATATTTATTGATGCATCACTTTCAAGAGAAGTTTAGGTGGGAGGACCACCATCGTTTGGAGATATAGAGAATAGTTCATATGGTTTGATAACTATCTCTAACTCCTTATTTATGTTTACATGCTTTCATTGATGATTTTTAACATGTAGTTTTAATGCTCATTATGTTTAAATGCGATGATTATTATACTTGTGATATACATATATAGTATTTGAGATACACCCATGTTTATATGGATTCATACATTTGTGTTCTCACTATTGTTTAACTATGTATGCGTATCCTTTTTATAATATCACTTACATTTACACTAATGATTATATTTATCTTTTAAATCATGTTTTGGTGTTTTTATGCATTCATGTTTTGATTACATGTTTGAATGTAGTTTTCATTAAAACTTGTGCTTATACTTATACAAGTAGTGAGCTACACTTAATTATTCTATTTGAGTGGTTTATTGCTCATGTGTACTCATTACATGTGTATATATGACCTAGTTTTGATGATTCTTACATTTACACTTGTATTCCCTATTTTGTATATGTTTTTTATAAGAATGTGTTTAGTTTCATGTATATATAAATTTTGATCAAAACTATATGATATACATGTTCTTTCCTTGAGTCATTTATATTACTATTTATAGCCTCAATTCATGTTTGGAATAAATATGTATGCTTTAGTTTTGACAAAACATACATACACCATGAAGTTTGTTTAGTTTTTGACAAAAATAGAATATCTCGTGTTTGATGATTTCATGTCTATGAAAAGAGAATTTCATGTGAACTTCCTTGATTTATTTTCATGTATATGTTTCTTACATGACTCCTGTAAACTCGATATATCTTTTATTTACTCATGATTTTGATCCATGAGCCTATATGTGCTTCATAGATTTTTGAGTATCGTTTCTCGTGTAATTTTTATATATCATGGAATATATATTTGTTTTATTTCTTACTTGAAAGATTTCGTACTAGTTTTCAAATTTATCTTAAACTAGTTTTGAATTCTTCAATTGGTAGGATTTTCAATCTATAATAAAATTATTTTCAAATATTATTTTTGAAAACACCTAATTTCTAAGGGCGGTTGGTTGGGAGACAATGCCTTGTATATTCTTATTGAATATCTTTTAAATTTGTATATGAAAGGGTGAATGCTATGAGATATACATGATTTTAATGAAAATTGATTTTTGTGTACTCATATTTATTTTCTTATATATGTATGCTTAAAATTTCAAGTGGTATTTTTATTTTCATACATACATATATATGATTTTTTGTGTGCTAAGATTAACAATGCCATACATGTTTTAAAGCACAAAACTATTTTTATACTAAACTTGATTCAATTCTAAATGTTAATTGGTATTTTTTTACAGGCTTATGCATGTGTTTTGTAACCATTTCAAAAAAAAAGGAAATTTTTTTAAATTTAAAATGATTTCATGTTGATCTATAAGATAATATTTATATTTATCTACAAGTGGTACATCAACATTTATTTGCCAATTACAAATGGTATCAAAATTTATTTTGTTAACTACAAGTAATTTCAAATTTGTTTTAAATGATATCAATAACTTATTTTAATCGATTTTCAAAATTTATTTGATATGTGTTGCCTATATGCAAGAGGTGTTTAACATCTCCTCTATATATAGATTTATGTTGAGTGTATTTTACATATTGAGGAGCTTGACCTCTCTTTTTTATGTGATACACATATTTAAGGGGAGCTTAACATCTCAATCTATAAATTGTATGTTATGCTTATGTGGGTTAGGGTATAATCATCACCTTTCCATGTAATGCATGTATGTAGGGGGAGTTCACCTAACAGTCTCTTCTATTCATGAATGTATATCGCATATATATTTATATTGTTTGTTTATCTTTACCCCTTTATTAATGAGTTGACAAAAAGGGAGAGAAGAATTTAGAGTTTATATATACATGTTTAATATTGTTGTTTATGCATATATATCTATGTTTAGATTATGTGCTTCATTGAATATCTTCATCGTTTTTGCTATGCATGAGTTAAGAGAGAGCTTCTATGGAGCTTATCTTTAAGCCATGCATATATAACTCTATGAGTTTTATTATCATCAAAAAAGGAAGATTGTTAGCCCAAAGGCCCATCACTCTAGTTTTGATGATGATTAACTCATGTAGTTATAATACTAATGATCTTGTATTTAATAAGTTTCAGATACTCAATCAAGATCTTAGTGGGTGCTTAACTTCAACAAAAAATTTGAAGTCAAATTTTGAAGCTAGAATGTGTTGATTCAAAGAGCTCGCGCTTCAAGATTGCATCAAGTATTCAGGAGGAGTCTAACTCGTTTGGATCAAGACCAAGTCGAGATGGAGAAGAAGATTTTCAAGACTTGAGTCATGTTTGTAAGTGTTCAGATTTTGTTTTTAGATAAAATGTAAAGAATATATTAGTTGTGGATTGCTCAAGCTTATATACACACATAAAATATTTCATATCGTTTACGATTATGTTTTGAGAAAATACAGTTTTGGTTTTGGTCTTGGTCTTCAAAGAATACATATTTCATTCTCATGAATATATTTCCTCAAAACAAGTTTATATAATTTATATGTATCTTGGATTTCATGCATATACATCTATGTTTTATATTGTCTAAAAACTTATTTTGATGATTCTAATTCATAGTTTTTAAGTTTTATTTTTATCAAAACTTATTTTGAGATTTAATGTCAAAACATAGATATATCATTTATTTGTATATTGGATTTTATCCATACATACTATGCTTTAAATATCTTATTTTTGTATTTGAACAAGTTTTGAAAAGATAGATTTTTCATTTTGAAGTTGGTGCTTGAAAAAATATGGTTATTTTTTTAAAACTAATTTTTATGCCTCAAAAATAGTTCACATTGTTTGTAATATGTGTTGATTTTTTATCACACATATTTGTAATTCAAATATTTATAAAACTTATTTTTGTGGAATTTTATGTATTTTACTTGAATTTTTTTGGTTTTAAAAGTCTAAGTTTTCAATCCCTAAAAACTAGTTCTGAGCCCACTGGCGGTCGATCGACCGGTCGATCGATGTGTACAAAACGTGCACAATAGCCTTGCCTATATGGCCGGTCGACCGGACGGTCGACCGACTCAGAGACCAGAGGTCTCTGTTTGGCATGGTCAACCGGGCGGTCGACCGACAGGCAGTTTTGCTAATGAGGCAGTCAACCGGACGGTCGACCGACAACTCAAACAGTCAAAAATTTGACCGTTGGCCGGTCGACCGGCCGGTCGACCGACAGCTTGTTTTGGGTAGTTTTTGACCCCAACGGCTATTTTCTGAAGAGCCCAAAAAAAGGGGTTTTGGTGGCTATTTTAGACAAGATTTTTAACAACAATTTTTCCTATCTTCTCAAGTATTTTCAGCTAGTTTTCTAAAGAAGTTTTTGTGTCAATACTCTTACTTTTATTGTCTCAAAGTTTTTAGAAAATCAAAGAAAAACAAGATTTGATAATTTTAGTTTTGTTCTTAATTTTCATATCCATCAAGAAGTTTTTCCAAGTGTTTTCTTTGTTGTTTATTTTTCAAAATACTTTGTTTTCTCACATATTTGAGCTATCAATTCAAATCTATCATTAGGATTTTATTTTGTGAGAAAATTTGTTTGTGATCCTTTGAGATCACCAAGAGTTGTTTGTGATTATAGGATCACCAAGTTTGTAACTTTTTTTCCTTTGCTTTTGTTCTCCCTCTTGTGTAGAGGTGTGAGAGTTGGAGTTGCGTACTCTAAGGTTGTATGTTGTAATTTCTCGGTGGAGGTCCCTGTGTGGAAGATCCTATAATGGATAGTTGAAATCCTTCTGTGTGAAGGCGAGAATGTAGAGCAGTGACTCGAACCTCAAAAATATTCCAGTGTTTGCGTTTGATCTTCTATCTCTCAACTCTCATCTCTTTATATATCTTCATTGTTATTATTCATATTCATATGCTTGATATAGTTTGTGTGCCACATTTGTATTGAACCAAGAGAGCTATTAAAACACCTCAACCCATAATTCAGAGGAATCATGAGGAGTAGTTTCAGAGCCCTTCACGGGAAATTCGGACTCACTATTGGTTATACACTTAGTGAGTTAACAATTAATTTTTAATTCTGCATCATTTGTCTTAGAATAGCACTATACCTATTCACCCCCCTCTAGGTGTACTTTCAGAATCTACATGTTTATCGTAAAGCAAGAATTACCATAACATATTAGTAACCATTGACACATCCGTATTTATAGTAATCTATTGTTTACATGATTTACTGATTGATAATTATAATTTGTTAAATAAATCAATAACTTGATTTAATTTCACATGATAAAATTTAAATTATAAAATAAAAACACTCACATAGATATTAGAAGGAGTTAGCTCGTCTTTCTACGATCGCAATGATTCGAGAATCGTTCAAATCGGACACTACACCATATGCTCCAAATATTGCCCGAACACTAAAAGCATAGAAATGCGTTAGATTTGTAATTTAATAATATTAAAATATAATAAGTTTTACATTGCAGGGGGTTTTCTATAATTTTACATTTATTAAGTTTTGGATGCGGGTTTAGGTTTCTAATCGGTAGGGTTTAGATCCACTAACCCGAATCTAATAAACTTAAATTAATATTGGGTGAATGGTTTTTGGTTTATGGGTTTTTGGGTTATAGGATTTGGATCCAATAAGAAGCGAGACAAATAGAGGGGAGGAGCCGACAGCTAAGACTGGCCGTGGCTCACGACCAATGGCCTGGACGGCCACGGCGGCGCACCAGCCAGGGGAGCAGGCCACAAGCCATGGGGGAGGAGTGGAGATGCTTGGGGTGTTTGGGATAGTGGTAGAGGTTTAGCTCGATTACAAATAACACCCACTGTGTTGTAAAATTCGCGTATCTTTTCAATTATCAAATAAAATCACAATTTACTCCTCACTGTTTTAGCTCACTTCGCTGCTGGAATTTCTCCCACTAGGAGACCAACCTTGTTCAACTGCTCCGCTGCTGGGACCCCCACTCGGAGATGTCAATGGGAAAACCGTGCACGAAAAGTGTATGTTTTGAAATCAAGAGTTTAAAGTGCGTGCTTTGACTTCCTCGATACTTCTGTTATTGCATAGAGGCTAAACGGGTCGAAACCACAGGGACAGGAAGCGATAGAAGCTTTACCGGTCTATTCACGTGTGTGTTAACGGTTCTTCTATATTTTAAAGAATGAAAAGAAAATAAAATAAAGAATGAAAAGAGAAGAGTACGGTGAAACATGAAGAAGTGGGAACATAGAAGAGAAGGTATTTGTAATTTTTGAAATTATTTCTAAAACAAATTAAAATAAAAGAAAACTCATGGCTACTAACTGCTAATGGCTCCACTAACATGCTAACCTCTTAGTGATAGTTACCTCACATGTATTCTTAACCATCACTAGTCCTTGGCTCAAGAGCGTTACAAAGCATGACCCATAAGATAACTCATCACATCCAAACTCAATGAACAAGTGCAAGCTACACTTAAACCATCAAAACTAAACAAGAGCAAGCATGAATTAAAGTAATGTTAGCTTGTTAGAAAGTTAGAATGTTAGAGTGTTGAATCCATCATCATGAGCCATTAATGGCTCTTGCAAGAGTAAGGCCAAGTAGAGGCTATTAGATTCATGTGGATTATCAAGTAAGAAGTTACCAAGTTAGTGGTTAGTAGTTAGTTACCATGAGAAGAAAATTAGCTAAGCATGTAAGGAGAGATAAAGAGAGAAGCTTTCATAGATTGTCACCTTCTATTACATGCACTCTTACTTTTCACCAATGTACTACTCTCTTTCCTATTACAAGAACTACAATAAATGAAAAATACAAAGAGGAAGAAGAAGAAGAAGAACTAACCTAAACTACCCTAAAAACTAGAATATGGAGAAGAAAACCGTAAAAACTATCCTCAAAACTCCTCCCTTTTAGCTTTGAAAATCCCAGGGCTTTTATAAGCGAAAGGGGACACTAGGGAGTGTGTATGGAGCCGCGCGTAAAATCACGATGGCGGCTCCACGCTATTGCCGCAGAAACGTGCCACGTTTCCGCGGTAATCATGGGGCCGCCGCCTGCTGCGCGCTCCCCGCTTGTCCCCCTGTCGGTTGTACTTCTTGGATTCCGGATTTAGGCACCCAGCTTTGACAAAATCACCGTCCAAGGTTAATGATTATTTTTGTAGGCTTTTAATCACCAACTAAATGGGATTTTGAGCTTCTTCTTCATTTCATGCCATGGACCTGGAAACATACAAGATAAGTATTATTAATAGAATTTAATATTACATAAATGTGAATATGTGGTATGAAATATGCAATTTTAGGGACTAATCACACCCCCACACTTATCTTTTGCTCGTCCCGAGCAAAAAAAAATAAGAAAATTATTACACCACTTTTGCAGGTGACGCGATTGCGCTGATCATGTGCAATAAGCCGTTAAACCTCTACGTTTTCCTTAGAGGAGGAATTTTACCTCTTGAGGGTTTTCAGCGGATTACTCACAAAATTCATAAAGAAAGAAAATAAAATGTTAGTATTTTGAAAACGCATTTGAAATAGAGAAAAATGTTGAAATATTTTTACAAAAATTTAAGTGATCCACGGATATAGGTTAACCAGAAATTATTCTTCCTTAAATTAAGTCTAAATGCAAAACTTGTTATAAATTAAATGTAAGAATTTAAAATTGAATCTATTCTTTGATCTTTCATAAAACTCTTAGGAAAATATGAACTTTGTGAACTTTGAAGATTTTTGGGATATTGACTCTAACTTTCATGCCATTTATTTGAATTATTTATTTTTTCTTCCTTTAATTTTCTTAGGCTTTCTAACATACCTAGGTACTGAGCTTTTAGCCGGTGACTCCCAAACCAGATAGTTTTAGGGCACTAGATGAGAAAACATCTCTTGGGCATAAGGACTCGAGTAAACAAGGCTACAAAATTAAAAAGGATTTTTTGTTTTTGTCCACCGATTTAAACGTATTCAATCATGCTTCTTGTGGCATAATTACCCAACTTCAATAAGTGATTTTTATTTTCATTTTTTCATTTTTTAAAAAATTTTATGGCGTTTTTAGTCTTTGTTTCAATCCCAAAAAATTGTGTAAGTGTGAAGTGCATATATCTAAGGTAAAAAATTCAAGATCAAATTATCTTTCCAATCTTACTTTCTTATCCTAAAATTTAAACAAGATCTATCATTTTGACTCGGTTTAAAAATTCATAAATTTAGGCTTCCTAATTCCTAAGATAATATTAATTTTCTTAAAAATAAATCAAAATTATTTCTCTTATTTCAAAAAATTTTGTAAAAAGAAAAGAAAAGAGTTTCTATATAAAAGAAAAATTTAAAAGTTTTTTAAAAAGAAGTCTAAAAGGAAGAAAATTTAAAACTAACTATGTTAGTAAGTCTTCCCCCACACTTTGTTAGTAAGTCTACGAAAGGAATGTAAAAGGGTGAAATGATCGATTCAAGTTCAGGAGTTATGGGAATCAAAACTGGCTCAAGAACGTTACTAAGTTTAGGTAACACTACAAGAGTCAATATTGATTCAAGGATTGGATACGAATTATTAAATTAAAGCTCAGGTTCACATTCATCTATTAAGTTCAATTTCAGAAAATGGATAACTTGCCAAACTATCAAGAATGTGTTGTTGGTAAAGTTTAGGTTGGCATGATGAAATTGAAGCTGGATTTCCAAATGACATGATTCTTGAGTCATATGAACATCTGATGGATATGGAAAGTCAATCATATTTTGCATTATTCGCTCTGTCTCTTGCACGAATTCCATAATTTTTTCCCACAATGATTTTTCTTTGAGTGGTTTTGGAAAAACAAAACTATATGAATTTTGGAAATTTTGTGAACATGATGAGACCACGATGTTTTCAAATTGTTTTTGGGCCTCTGTCACTTCTTCCTAATTCCTTTGCAATAATGATTTTTTTTTTCAATTGATGGTTCAGGAAAAGGAGGATGTGAAGCAGAATTGGAGAATGAATTTGTGAAAATAGTAGACAATGTGGTTGAAAATTAGACTCAGGGGAGGTGAATCCCATGAACTCTGTAAAGAGTGAAAGTTATTTAAAAAATTATAATCATAGGATTGGGGATATGGGTCATATTGAGTCGGATAATCCCAATTTGGGATATTTAGTTGGTTCATGTTGTACATAGCCGGGTCGGAGTTATCCGAGTGAAATGAGGTCGGAGTGAAATATGAATTCATGTTAGAATTGAAAAAATTGTTGTTGTTAAAATCTATCTCACAATTTACAAAAAATAAAAACAAGCAAACAAACAAACAAACAAATAAAGAAAAAGAAAAAGAAAATAAGCCTATGCTAGGGTTGACTTAGACCTAAACGACTCCTAACTAGTTAGAATGTCCACGAGGGGTACATTATCAGAATCTGATCACAAGTTAATCGGCTAGCTAGGGGTAAGACCAGTGGAAAGTATCCGTGCCGGAGCAACGGGCCTAATTATGCCAAACCATTATTCTTCGAGATTTCGCCTCTCAATCCCCAACCTTGAACACCAATTTGACAAAAGTCAACTTCTAACAATTTTTCCCTTAGGTCAATCTCTTAAATGAGTCTGAGATGTCCCTAGGGGCCAATGTCTAGTAATTTTTATTTAGGCTTGGGTTGTATCAGTGGGGAGGTGATTTTTGGCTAAGGGAGGGTAGTGACTTTCCAACCTTATGTTGTGTTGGCTTTTGCCCTTAATTTCAATTCGGGCAAGTGTGCAATATAGATAAAAATGAACACAAAAAATGAGTAAATCACCCACGTGTTTGTCCTAAGCTATATGCAATGCAATATGTAGACCTCCGTCAAGATCACAACAACACAAGAACCAAATATAGTATATTGGAATGAAATTGACACGTGCCTAGATGAAAATGTCTAAACCATTTTAAAACATCCAATTATCGTATTTTAGTTATTAAAATTATTACAGTGGAAAGGTAATATAAACAGAAACTAGAAGAAGAATATAACAATATACAAAAATTTACCCAAGTACACAAAAGTAGGTATGGACTTCTACAATGCTAAAAATTTAACCTGCACACCAAAAATAAAGAAGAAAAGTTAATAAAAATGTGAAATCAAACTGTTCCTGTCCCCTGCAACGGCGCCAAAATTTGATCGGGGATGTTTTTCATTGATTTTTGCAAAGGGGAAAACTTACAAAAAAGTGTCGAGGAGCTAAATTACAAGTATTCTTTTCAGGAAAAAGATTACACGTAGATCTCCTCTGATAGTTCTGGGAAAGTGTGCCGGTAGGAATCTGATCAGCGCGCGATCACTTTATCCCTTTGACGATGCGATCGATCAGACAATCGGACTGCTGCCTGATGGGATTCCCTTCTCGCCTGGTTCGGGGAATCGGAGAACAGAAAGTTGGTAGAACCCTCTTGTTACTTCTCAAACTATCTCCACTTGGGAATTCCTTCTCGCCTGGTTTTGAAAATTCCTTGAGAGGAAGGAAGATATTAGGGTATTAGCACCCTGATTAGAGAACTAGTTCTCTAAATTCTTAGAAGCAAGAGAATAGATCTCTGTATTTAGTCCTCTTCTCCTCTTTTTCAGCCTCTCCCTCTCCGTGTGTGTCTTCATATGTCCCTGGTGGGCTATTTATAGGGAGAGCAGGGGTATAATTGTCTCTTGAAAGTCTGAAAACAGATTGAGTCAATCTGTTTTAATCTGGAAAGTAGGCTTGCCGCGAGGCTAAAATCAGCTTTTGCGAAGTTAGGAATAGCAGATAATGTTAATCTCCTGATCCGCTTTGATTCTTTCTAAATAACTGAAAGATCTCCCCTGATCTTCTTACTTGTTTTAGGAGAGTCAAGAGATTATGGTAAACAGCTGCCAAATTTGATCTCAGATTTGATCTCGATTAGATTTGATCTTGAATAGATTTGATCTCATCTGGAGATTCAATTGGTCAAAGGTGATCATAAAAGACCTACAGCGGGGCTACTTCGTCGAGCTCGCAGCGGAGCTGGGGGAAGCGTCTGGCGAAGTTAGAAAGAAAGCTCTTCAGCGGAGCTGGATACTTTGTGGTGAAGCTACCAATTAGTCTTCCGCGCAGCTGCATAGGGCTTCAGGCGAAGTTGACTGTCTGCAGAGTTATCTCTCGTAGCGACGTTCGAGGCAACTCTCTCCTCGATGTTAAGCAATTTTAGCTTCTCATGCGAGACTCATCTTGTGGGCTCATGCGAGGCTAAGTGTTGAGCTAACTTAGTGTCCCCTACGAGCTTTTCTTGGTTTACTATCTGCTTCGCCGGATCAGTAGAGTCTAAGTTGCTAATGCGTCCATTTTGAGATGGGTGAAGAACTGGTCGTCAGCTTGTCTGCCACTTGTCTTTTGTAAATGTCAACAAGTTAGACATTGTTCAGGCCAGTTAGGAATCTTGTCTTTTTTAGAGTGTCAACAAACCCCCTTCAAAGTTTTCGTAAGTCTGTAATGGACTGGTTCAGACTTCAAAATACTTTGAACTGCTTTGATTGATGGTATGTGACATGCGAACGTCGCCATAGTGGTTGAGTTCAGCTTTGCTTTCAATTCTGCTTCCGAATTGGAATAAGTTCGCCGAGGAACCGCGTAGATTCGTAATTCTGAATAGCTTCACTTCTGGACAGCTTAGCGTCTGGATAGCTTCGCGTCTGGACAGCTTCATGTTAACTCGATGTTTGGAACGACGTTCCTTTCCCGAGGCTAACTGCTTTTCGTCTGGTTACGAGAGGGATTATTCCCTTTTCTGAGGTTGAAATAACCTCTCTTGCATTAACGAGGGAGATCATTCCCTCTGCGCGCATTTTCGAGGGAGACTATCCCTTTTCCCAAGGCTCAGTACTTGAATGCCTTCAATTCGCTCGCACTTCTAAGCTTGAAGTAGCGGCGGTGTGGTCAGGCCATGAGGCCTATAAATAGGACACTTGAAGTCCTCTTCAGGAAAACAGTCTGTTCATGACTTCTCCTGGTTGTCCAGAGAAGGAGGCTCAAATTTCTGAAGTAGTGGAAGCGCCCACTCTGGCCATTAACCGGCCATGAACTGGTGAGCCTTAGTCATCCAGAGACTTTTATCAATAGAATGGTGACTTTAGGGAACTTACCTCCCTTAATCTTAGCTTTAGCAGCTACTTCAGGGATTGATTTTTCTTGTTCTTCATTTTATATCTGACCGATTTGCAGAGAAGGGCTTTAGTCTTATTTTCTAGCTTCTCAGCGAAGCTATCATTCTCGCTTGATTAGAAATAGACTTTTGATGCAGGGTTCCTGTCTTGATCTGTTGAATCTATCTATTAAATCCGCCACATAAGCAAGAATTGGGACTTAGTCTCCTCGAGGTTGAGCCAGCCTTGCCATATAGGTGGGGCTAAGACTGTGTCCCTCTGGACCAGCCTGGCTTAGCCATATAGGCGAGGCTAGGACTTAGCCCTTTTTTATGCTCCTTCAGTCTAACTGCCTTAGGTGGAATTAAGACTTGGCTTATGCTGAGCTAGCTCATCATCACTGTGCAAGCGAGGCTATCCTCTGCTTAATTGAAGCACCACTGGATCGGATATAAACTGCTTCGCCCAAAGAATTTGACTTAGCATTTCGTCTTCGCAGTTTTCTCTTTGATTTAATGCTAACCTGTTTCCAGTTTGCATCGCAGTGAACAATGAAAAATACCTAGAGGGGGGGGTGAATAGGTGTAAGTGCTAATCTAGAACTAAATGCAAAACTATGTGCGCTAAATGTGGAAGCTAATGCAAATCTTGCAACACACTTAGTACAATCAACAAGTGTAGCCGAATTCCCCGTGAAGGGCTCTGGACTAACTCCTCTTGATTCCCCTTGAATGGGTTGAGGTGCTATGTGAAGCTCTTGTTGATTAGGTACAAGTAAGGCACACACACAATCAAGCCAAGCACATAAGAATGAATAGCAATATGAAATAATGCAAGGCAATATGAATTATGCTCAACACACGCAAATATGATATGATATGAAGTATGAGGCTTTGCACAATTATAAGAGAGAGAGTTAGAGAGACAATGGATCAAAACGCAAACACCAAGATATGTTTCGAGGTTCGAGCACCTTGCTCTACATCCCCGCCTACACCACCGTGTAGGATTTCCAATCCACTATCTCCCACCGAGGGAACCTCTACCGAAGAGGATCTGTTACAACTCTAGGAGTACCAAACTCCTCTCTCAAACAACCACCTCACAACCGAGGGGTAGGCCCGTAGCCACTACAACAACCAACACCTCTACCGAAGAGGGTTTACAACCAAACTCCACCTCTTACTAGAGGGAGCAAACCAATCACCCGATCACCTCTACCTAAGAGGGATACAACAAGAATAAGGGTGTACAACAAGTGGTTCCAAAAGACCACAAACAATCTCTCTTTTCTTTTCTCTTTTCTTTTCCACAAAAACAAGATCCTAAATAGATTAGGATAGTATGATAGCTCAAGTGTGGAAAACTAGGTGTTTGGAAAACAAGCAACAAAGAAAAACACTTGGAAAAATTCTTGCAAAAGATATGGAATGAAAACCAAGACAAATCTCCCAAAATACTCTTTTCTTTGATTTTTCCAAAAAACCTAAAACAATAAAGATTAAATCTTTTTGGCACTTAAACTCTTTTAAAAACTTATTTAAACACTAGAGAAACACTGAAATTTTTCTCCTTAAAAAACTTGGCCAAAATCCCAAAGAGTTGGGGTTTATATAGGCCAAAACAGAAACTAGCCGTTAGAGCTGAGCTGGCAGCTCTGACAGGCAGCGGTCGACCGCCCGGTCGACCGCCAACGGTCAGAAACATGACCGTTGGGCAACTGCGGTCGACCGGCCCGGTCGACCCAGAAAAATAGAGAGCAGAGCTCTCGACCCGGTCGACCGTCTCAGGGACTCCAAACGTGCACAGATCTGTGCACGTCCGGTCGACCGTCCTGGTCGACCGGACTTCAGCCAAGTCGACTAATAACCTGGCTTAGTCGACTGGTTGAGTCCTGGACCTGAAAACTGGGTTAGAAAACTTGGGAAAAATATTTTATAAAAATCTTTTAATACTTCTAAAAATCATCAAAAATATTTTTATCATTTTATATCAAAACTCAAACAAGTGATAAAAGTTTCAAGACATGTATCAAAATATTCAATTCATTTTTGAGTCTTGCAAATTTTATCTAAAACAAAACTTGTATTTTTGTCAAACTTGATTTTTCCAAAACATGAATAGGATAGTTAAAATAAGTTTGTCTAGCAATTTTAAAGCATGTATGTATATCTAGAACATATCTAATATACATAGAAATAAAGTAAACTTGTTTTGATCTACTATCCATGAAAACCAAAATCCAAATCATGAAACGTGTGTGTTATGTGCACTTGAGCATATCAACTATACTAAGCTTTACAAATGGATCTAAACACACTATCTAAACTATGGATACCTAAGTCTTTGTGTCATCAAGAAGACTTGCTCCAAAACTCCATCCATGGGCTAGGCAAAGTGTGATCTTGAAGCTTTGGCCCTGGAATCACTTGTGAAAGTTTCTAAACACCTTGTTGAAGCTAATCACCAATTAATATCTTGGTTAATGATCTGAAACTTAGACAACACAAGATTATTAGTAAACATAACTACATGAGTTAATCATCATCAAAACTAGGGTGGAAGGCCTTTGGGCCAACAATCTCCCCCTTTTTGATGATGACAAAACTCATGGAGTTATATATGCATGGATTAAAGTTAAGCTTCAAAGAAGCTCCCCCTTAACTCATGCATAACCAAATAAACATAATAATATGCAATGAAGGTTCTTAAAACATGAATGCATAAATATGCATAAACAATAAAGGTTCTAGATACCAATGAAATATTCAAAACAAAACATGCTCTAGATACCAATTAACAAATAAACATTTTCTAGATGCTCTAGATACCAATTAACATGCATTAAACTATATTAAACTTAATATATGCAAAAACATAACTATGCATATATATGAAATATGTACCAATCATTCATTTTGAGTTGTGAGTTTTATATATGCATGTTAAACTCTCAAATAATTCTCCCCCTTTTTGTCAATCATCAACAAAGGGGTAAACAATCAAAACAATATAATGAGGGGTAAAAATTTCTCCCCCTTTTGAGTCAATCAAAACAATACAAAATAATATTCTCCCCCTTTTTGTCTAAAACAAAAACAAAGTCAATAAGGGGTGACTACAAACATGATATCAATTAAAAATATGTCAATGAAGCATCTTGATATCAATAGAAAATAAACAAAGATCAATAAATGTTATATGCTATATACATTCATGAAGAGGAAGACGCTAAGTTAGCTTCCCTACACATATGCATTACATGAAGGATGGATGTTAAGCCCTAATTCACATAACACACATTATGTAATGAATAAGAGGAGATGTGAAGCTCCCCCTATACACGTGTACCACATAAAAAAAGATGTTAAGCTTTTCAATACACAATACACTCAACATGAATATATATGTAGAAGAGATGTTAAGCTCTCCTTGCATATAAGAAAATTAAATCTAAACTTTTGTATTTTCTTTAAACAAAATTTTTAGATACCAATTGAAAAAAAAATTTTAGATACCAATTTAAAACACAAGACATCTTGATATCAATTGAAATTAAACATAATCAATTTTGAATGTCTAAACACAAATTTTGATACCAAATGTAAATGTTTTACCAATTGAAAAGATTTTTCATAGAAACATTGATACCAATTGTAAGAATTATTCATTTTAAACATATAAACAAATTTAATGTTGATATCATATGTTTAAAATAACAACTTTTAATCATAAAGTGTGGGAGTACAAATACCAATTGAAATACAAAATTAAATTTTCTCCCCCTTTATGAATTACAAACTAAAATGATGCATAGTCTTGATATCAATTTCAAAGTGATCAATTTAAACAAAATTGAAACTCAAGCACTAGCATAAACACAAACATATATATGTATGGAAAATAGATACCAATAGAAATTGATATACTTGGAATTTAAAGCATACATACATACAAACATATATGAGTATACAAGAAGATCAAAATGATACCAATTGAAAGAGTTCAATGATACCAATTGACATAACAATAAATTCAAGTGTATACATCATATTACCAATCCACCCATCTCATGCACAAGTTTAAAAAGATTTTCAATATAAACAATACAAGGCATGGACTCCCATCCAACCTCCCGTGGATGGTAGGGGTTTTCAAATTGAAAAATTCTACCAAAATGAAGAATACCGTAGCTAGTTAAATGGAAAGTTTTGTTAACTAGTACGAAATTCTTCAAGTAAGGAATAAAACAAAATAATTTTCATAAAACACAAGTAAATCACATAGTACTTGAAAACACTCAATATTCAATAAAGTCCATACATGCTCATGAAAAACATACTCATGAGAAATATTTTTAAAAGATGATGAGTGTACAAGAAATGTGTGACATGGCATTATGAAATTTCCAATTAAGCTCAATTATTCCTTAAACATGAAAACATGAAAAATCATCTAAACTATTCAATCTTCAAGGCATATGTATGTCTAATACAAACTAAAGTATACATACATATCCAAAACTCAACGAGTCCACAAAATATATGCATTAAGGCACGTGGCTCAAAAAGGATAAACATGCATATCTAATAGTTTGGATAAGATAGACATATACATGAAGTTTAAACATAAATACGAAATCAAGAAAAACTAAATTTTTATTAAAGCAATATTCATTTCAAGGTATATGTATGATTTGTCAAACATGAAGTATACATACATAAACCCTAAACACAATTGAGTCCATATATAGATTTGCATGAAAGGCAAATGACTCAAAGGGTATACATGTATATCTTAAAGTTTGGCAATACAAACATATACATGAAGTGAAAACTCATAAAACAAATTCAAAAAGGGAATACAAGTTTGAAATGTACGAATCATCAAAACTAGACTATACTAATACATCCAATGGGTTTAAATAGGCACTCAAGCTCAACATATATAGATTTATTTGTGGCCCATTATATGTACAAGTATAAGTCCTAGTCTTAATGAAAACTAACATCTTAAACAAGTAATCTTAACATGAAGCATCAAAACACAATATAAAAATCATCATGATAAAACTAAAACATGATTACTATGTAAATTCACATGTATTAGATTCATGATGTACATTATAGCCTAAACAAAAGTGAGAACACTAAGTATGATTCAAATAAGCATGTGTGTCTCAATTACTATACATGTATGTCAAGGATCTAATAAACATGGAATGAACATACTAATCCATAGACATCAAAAACATGCTATAAACAATGAATATTGAAAGCATGGAAACAATAAATAGGAGTGAAGGATAGTTACCAAAACCGAAGAAGCAACTTTCCTTGTCTCCAAAACATGGTGGTCATCTCCACCAAACCTTCCCTTGAAAGTGATGCATCCAATTGATTTTCTTTAAGTACGGAACGCATCCACTCCAAGGTGTCATCACTCTCACGTCATGTGAGAGCCCACACCTACATCAAAAATAATAGGAGGGGTGGTCTTTGGTACCCATACTCTTTTGGGTCCATGGGGTTTAGTATCTTCTCTAACCCAAAAAAAATTCTTTGCTAAATTTGGAGTATGTAATCTATCAAAACAAAATTTAGCAAGGTGGCCCTTACGTCCACAATGTGTACATGTGTACACATGAGCATACATATGGTGATGGGTGTGTCCGTGAGGAGCATGTGTATGCCGTGGAGGGTGTGCATGCATAAAGGTTGGAACTTGTTTCTTTCGAACTAAGGATTCCAAGCGTGTGTGGTTCATGGCACATTGGCTCATAGTGGAGCCCAAACAATCTACTCTCTTCTTAAGCATGGATATATCATTATTAATCTTAGAAGAAGAGGTACATGCATTAGGTAGACTAGATGAAGAAGCTACACTAGCATGGCAAACATGTGCATCCATTTTACTTTTCAAAACCATATTCTTATCTAAACAAGTATTCAACTCATTTGAAATAGAAATAATTTTATTTTTCAAATCAACATTCTCTTTTAAAACAAAATCTACTTTTGAAGACAAATTTTCATTTTTCTTCAAATAGCATGGCAATCATTTTTAGATTTTAAAAATTCATTTTCTTTTAGTGCAAGATCAAGTTGAGATTTTAATGAATCCCTCTCATTAGCAATCTCTTGTTTCTCTTGCAAAACAATGTCAAGTCTAGCAATCAAATTTTTATTTTCATTGTTAATGCCTAGACTTTTCTTTTTCAACAAATTATATTTTTCTATTAGTTTTTCACAAACAATAGAAAGTTCTTCATTTAAAGCATGGGGATCTACAATATCATCACATGAAGAACTAGCATCATCACTATCTAGTTGAAGTTCCGATTGTACCTCAAGGGAGTCATTCTCTTGGACCATATAGCATTGTGATTCGGATTCTCCACTAGACTCCTCCGGTTGATTTGGCAATTGAAGCTCGGAGGTGGTGGTTGTTGTCAACTTGTTCCACACTACAAAAGCGGAATTAAGGTTAGAAACACACATAAGATAATCTTTAGGTAATGTGCTTCTAATGGCCTCAAGGGCTTGTGCATTGGCCCCTACATGATTGCGATCTCCAAGATAGCATTTCTTGGTGGCCGCAAGATAGACATGCAAACCTAGGGTCTTTAGGTACATGGACATCCTATACTTCCAAACAACAATGTTGGAAGGGTCAAAGTTAGGTGGGTCATGAAGTCCATGGTATAAACTATATGAGTGTGCAAACACGCAAATGCAAACAATAGACTAGCAATCAAATGGATCTCACTCCTAGGATGTTAAGCCTAATATCAGGAGCACTAGCTCTGATACCAATTGAAAAACACCTAGAGGGGGGGTGAATAGGTGTAAGTGCTAATCTAGAACTAAATGCAAAACTATGTGCGCTAAATGCGGAAGCTAATGCAAATCTTGCAACACACTTAGTACAATCAACAAGTGTAGCCGAATTCCCGTGAAGGGCTCTGGACTAACTCCTCTTGATTCCCCTTGAATGGGTTGAGGTGCTATGTGAAGCTCTTGTTGATTAGGTACAAGTGAGGCACACACACAATCAAGCCAAGCATATAAGAATGAATAGCAATATGAAATAATGCAAGGCAATATGAATTATGCTCAACACACGCAAATATGATATGATATGAAGTATGATGCTTTGCACAATTATAAGAGAGAGAGTTAGAGAGACAATGGATCAAAACGCAAACACTAAGATATGTTTTGAGGTTCGAGCACCTTGCTCTACATCCCCGCCTACACCACCGTGTAGGATTTCCAATCCACTATCTCCCACCGAGGGAACCTCTACCGAAGAGGATTTGTTACAACTCTAGGAGTACCAAACTCCTCTCTCAAACAACCACCTCACAACCGAGGGGTAGGCCCGTAGCCACTACAACAACCAACACCTCTACCGAAGAGGGTTTACAACCAAACTCCACCTCTTACTAGAGGGAGCAAACCAATCACCCGATCACCTCTACCTAAGAGGGATACAACAAGAATAAGGGTGTACAACAAGTGGTTCCAAAAGACCACAAACAATCTCTCTTTTCTTTTCTCTTTTCTTTTCCACAAAAACAAGATCCTAAATAGATTAGGATAGTATGATAGCTCAAGTGTGGAAAACTAGGTGTTTGGAAAACAAGCAACAAAGAAAAACACTTGGGAAAATTCTTGCAAATGATATGGAATGAAAACCAAGACAAATCTCCTAAAATACTCTTTTCTTTGATTTTTTCAAAAAACCTAAACAATAAAGATTAATCTTTTTGGCACTTAAACTCTTTTAAAAACTTGTTTAAACACTAGAGAAACACTGAAATTTTTCTCCTTAAAAAACTTGGCCAAAATCCCAAAGAGTTGGGGTTTATATAGGCCAAAACAGAAACTAGCCGTTAGAGCTGAGCTGGTAGCTCTGACAGGCAGCGGTCGACCGCCCGGTCGACCGCCAACGGTCAGAAATATGACCGTTGGGCAACTGCGGTCGACCGGCCCGGTCGACCCAGAAAAACAGAGAGCAGAGCTCTCGACCCGGTCGATCGGCCCGGTCGACCGTCTCAGGGACTCCAAACGTGCACGATCTGTGCACGTCCGGTCGACCGTCCCGGTCGACCGGACTTCAGCCAAGTCGACAAATAACCTGGCTTAGTCGACTGGTTGAGTCCTGGACCTGAAAACTAGGTTAGAAAACTTGGGAAAATATTTTATAAAAATCTTTTAATACTTCTAAAAATCACCAAAAATATTTTTATCATTTTATATCAGAACTCAAACAAGTGATAAAAGTTTCAAGACATGTATCAACATATTCAATTCATTTTTGAGTCTTGCAAATTTTATCAAAAACAAAACTTGTATTTTTGTCAAACTTGATTTTTCCAAAAACATGAATAGGATAGTCAAAATAAGTTTGTCTAGCAACTTTAAAGCATGTATGTATATCTAGAACATATCTAATATACATAGAAATAAAGTAAACTTGTTTTGATCTACTATCCATGAAAACCAAAATCCAAATCATGAAACGTGTGTGCTATGTGCACTTGAGCATATCAACTATACTAAGCTTTACAAATGGATCTAAACACACTATCTAAACTATGGATACCTAAGTCTTTGTGTCATCAAGAAGACTTGCTCCAAAACTCCATCCATGGGCTAGGCAAAGTGTGATCTTGAAGCTTTAGCCCTGAAATCACTTGTGAAAGCTTCCAAACACCTTGTTGAAGCTAATCACCAATTAATATCTTGGTTAATGATCTGAAACTTAGACAACACAAGATTATTAGTAAACATAACTACATGAGTTAATCATCATCAAAACTAGGGTGGAAGGCCTTTGGGCCAACAAACTGTGCCTGCCGGTCTTTTGTCTTGATGAAAGAGACCAGAAACTTGCCTCTTGATCTTCCAGTTGAAACTTTAATCCTAACCAGGAGTAACATACTGGAGCAGTTGATGCGTGCTATAAGAAGAGGTTGGCAGTTGCTAATCCGAGATGATCCACTTTGAGAAGGGGCTGGTAGTCGCTTATCCGAGATGATCCACTTCGGGAAGGCGAACGTCACCTGTAAGGTCTCGGATCCTTCCTTTGCCAATTTTAATCAAAGAAGATCCAACTTTCTAGTGGCAACCAGTCCTTTGCAAATTTTCATCAAAGAAGATCCAGGTTCTTGATGGTAAAATCTGCCATTAAGCGAAGGATTATGGCCTTGTGCAGGAGGAAGACCTTTCGTGTCCAGTTGGTTTGGCTTATTACCTTGGAAGTAGATAGGACAACTTGTATGCCTTTGAAGCGATGATTCGGTTGTACGAGAGACCACCTTGATGTAGCGTCAATGTATCTTCCCTTTTGAATCAATAAAAGTGTTTATTCTCTGCTATTTATCTGCTTTGTTCCCCTCTTTTTTGATCCGAGAACACTTGGAGTGGACTAGCTTTGGTAAGTCTTTTCCTTAGGAGGAGATGAGAACTCTTAGCAGAGCTAAGCATCCGCGAGGTTGAAGACAAATTTCGAACCAAATCAAGAGTGAATTTCTGGCAAAGCTAGCATGGAATTTCTGCGAAGCTAGAGATGTGCATTTAGCGGAGCTAAGGCACGTTTCTCAGTGAAGTTATTCAAGCGTCGCGCGAAGTCAACACTGAACTCACGGCGGAGTTAGCCCTTAGCGGGGCTGAAGTAAAGCTTCTCGGGAAGGCGCTTTAGGCGCCGTTTCAAATTAATTTGAAACGACTGTCGTGCTCCTTTCGAGGAGGCGACATTTAGGCAATCATCCGCCTATAAAAACCCGATTAGGCTGAAAGAAAAGGCACCACTTCTCTTTGAATTTTCAGAGAACTACAAATCTCCTTTTCTTCTTTCTTCTTCGTTTGGAAATTTAAGCACTTCTTCAGTTCTCCAATGGCTCCCAAAAGACGGCAGGAAAAGAGGTAGCAACCTCTACGACGGAGGGGCTTTCTCCTCCTCTGGTCATCCAACGACCTATCGTGGGTAGGGATCTTTCCCTTTTGTTCAGAGATTTTCATCTCTCTTTTAAAGCCAATTTCTGGCTATCTTCCGATGAATCCAGAGCGATCAATCATGATCCCGTGATCTTAGGGCATTCAATTCCCTGAATTTCCCTTGATTTCTTAATTGGGAATTTAAGAACTGAAGGGATTTCTTCTCCAAGCTTCTATGTGAAGCTAACCCTTAGGCGGTTCACATCCTGTCGAATGATAGGATGCGAAGCTAACCCTCAGAGCGCAGCTGAAGAGGACCTTAATACCCTTAAAATAATTTTTAGGCAACAGTACCTTTCTGACGAAGTTAGCCCCTGGGGCTTTGTAGCGTTCAGTTGTCCGAGGTTAAGCTTCTAGAGTGAAGCTAAAACTTAGATACTTTTTTGCATCCTATCTTCATATGGAGTGCGGAGTTAAGTTGCAGCTGCGAAGCTGAGCTTCGGGGCGAATCTATTTTAGGCCAGCTTCGCTCGGAGAGCGAAGCTATACCTTAACAAAAATTATATTCTTGTTTTAGTCTCCTTCAGCCGATGAACTGATCATAATTTCTCCTTGTTTTTGTAGTGCACTATACTCCTGGTCCTCTGAACAGTCTCTTTGGAACGGCTAGAGGGTTAGATGGCAATGTTAGCCTACAGTTCTAAGGGCAGGCTTCACTATTCAGCGAGCGGAGCGCTCCTGGTCGGGATGCACTTATTCATGCTGGGGATCAGCGCACCATGAGGAGCATCTTAACTACTACTCCCCTTGAAGATTCTGACCGAAGAATCAATCGAAAGTCTGGCTTCATATTTGGAGATGCAGCGCCAGACAATTATCACCAGCTGCTAGCCGGAGAGGGGCAGTGAATTTTCAAATTGGATGGCGAGAAATATTATCTCCCATCTAGCAAGCGCTATTTTCCCTTGTCCTTCTTTCAATGTGTGATGAGGGCTCAAAAGATGCAGTGGTAAGTGACACGGACTACCGATTTCGTTCACGTGAGAAATTTGATAGCTCCGCCTCCTGGTTATACAAGGGCGGGTCCTTCTCGCTGCATATTGGGTCTCCATCCCGGGAACGTACTTCCAGACATCCTAGTGGGAGAAAATCCCAGAGTGGCTCAGACTTTCAGAAATCAGTTCTTTAAGGCTCATGGTAATTATCCAGCTACTGATTTCAGGACCCCTGGGTGGATTCATCCTCCCAAGGCATGGTGGAGAGATTTGACTTTATACGTCATTACCCATTTTGAAGAAGATCTGGAGAGTCCGGGACTTTACGAGGCCGTCAGGGCGACCTGTTACGGCATTCAGATGAGTGTAGCGAACTTTTATTCCATCTTTGAGTTGTACTGCCCGGCTATAGGGACCTTCTTCACCCCTGTTGGCGAATTGGGCATGGCTTTGCACGAGATGTGGGAAGTCTCTGCTCTGCCTTTGGGGCCTCTCCCATATGAAGAATATTTCTCGTGTGAGGCGGAATTGGCACTTCTGGAGAAGCAAGAACCCGCCTTGTTTGAGACTTACCGAGAGTTGATGTGCCACCTTTACATTTGCTCAAGCATGCATGGGAGCCATAAGGGAGCTTCATGCAGTTTGAAGAGCTGGGAAAATTATTTGTTCCCTGACCTGGAAGGTACTCTCGAAGCAGTTCATTGTGGAGTTGCAGATGAAGACATCTTTCGCCGAATGCAAGAGAACTCTCAAGGGGATTTGATTCTGGAAGAAGATGATGGACCCTATGAGAAAGGTGATATTCTTTGGAGTTTCCACCACCAGGCTTGTCGACCGACGTCCCGGAAGGCACTTCTGGCTGGTGTTTTAACGGTTTTGTTGAAGAGATGTGTGGTGCCATCTCCGTCTGGCGATGTCATTCATCCGACCGTCTTATTGCCGGCTATTCATTTAGTCCATGGTCATTCTCTTAGACTTCTTCCAGCCATGGTGTGTTGTATTCAAAGAGGCCTTCGTGCATTGACGGAGGCTTTTTGTAGGCCACCAGCGACGAGGCAGGGAAAGGGGACTATCCTACCTTGCGACGGACCGAACCCAAAATTGGCTTGCCATATACTTATTTGATGGCACCCTTCACTGCCCCTCTATCATCCAAGCCAGTGAGGAGCCCCCAGAAGGTGTTCGAATGGTGCTTCTCCGTCGATTCGAGGGGTGCTCGTGGTTGCGGACTTATGTGGCTGCGGTCCGCAAACTGCTATGCCGTCATGAAATCTATAGCCTTTTTCGGTGCTTTTCCTACATTCACGATGCAGGCTATGGTGAAGAATTCAAGGATGTATAGGAAAGGCAGTCGTCGTTGAGTCGAGGAGTCTTCGAATGGCTGGTTAGCATCCGGCCATCCCACTTGTTGTATAGGAGTGGGGACACCTGTTACCTGGAGCCCTATATTCCGAGTCGGTTTACTCGTCAGTTTGGGTATGACCACTGTATGTAGGCAATCCGAACAGCAGCCTGGCCTTCATGGGGTGCCTCATCAATGGAGCTCGTGCCTGACAGTTTTATATTGCTGGTTGTACTGAGGCGCGCCTGTGCATGCCGCTAAGGACTCTGAACCTTCTGACGGCCCTAGGATTCTGTCAGTGGTATAGAACTTCAAACTTCACACCACCACTGGATTTTCTATTAATTCCTTTGGTGTGAAGTTGATCTCTCAGCGGTTGAAATGGAAAGTCACTGAGAGAAGTGAGGGTAAGAGGGTCCGCGTGCCAGGCCTCGGGGAATTCATTGCTGTTGATGATAGCGAGGCCTCGGATGCAGGAAGTTCTCGCTTTGAAGCGGATACAGGTGCTGAGGCTCCAGCAGCTGCTTCTGGTGGGGTAGGTACAACCCCCGTGGAACATGTTAATGTGGAAGAAGTGGAGGAAGAAGTCTCTGACGTCCACTTCAAGCGGAAGCAGGAAGACAGATCTCGTAGGAAGAGGGTAGTGAAGAAGCCTCGTCGCTAAGCTTCTACAGTTATTGCAGAGGGCGAATCATCTGCAGTGCCTCCTCCTCCTGATCCATTAGTCATTAAGTTGTCGGTTCCTAGGCAGACCGCCGGTAAAATTGTTCCGGACTCGAGTAAGATCAGCTTCATTCTTGCAATACACTCTTATATATTCCATACAGCTCATTGTTTACTTCATGATTCAGGAACTGAGGCGGTGAGAGACCCGAGAGCTGAGGCTGCGGGAGAACAGGGGGAACATTATGATCCCCTGTTTACTTATAAAGAAGGTAATGAGGCTAGCTATTTCATCGTCTCAGAAGAATCTGGGGGTGATACGGCCGATATAGGTCCTTCAGGTGCTAGGACTTCAAAAGGAAGCCCTATGGCCTCCAGCTCTTTTGGGTGGACCACCGAGGGTTCGGCGAGCGAGGTGGGCCGGCCGTCCGCGTTGACTCTGCCAAAGATTTTCGTATGGAACTTGAGGGGACTGATGCCGCTGTCGAGGAAGTTCGAAGAGAGACTGCGGCCACGGCAATTGAGGCGATATCATCTTTTGGTAATGCTTTGACCTTTTGTAAGTAATTCTTCTCGTGATATTCATTACGCCTTGCTTAAACAGAATCTTGCTATAGGTGTTCCGCCTCTAGGTGCATCGACTTCAAGAGAGCCAACCAATCTTCCTGAGGGAATCAGGGGTGAAGTAAGTACTTCGACTGCGGCGGACGCTGCCGAGTTGGATGCTTTGTATCACGGGTTTCCCTCTTATCAGCCTAAACCGGCCAGAGGAAAGGGGATTGAGGGAACAGTAGTCACGGAACCAACCTCACTTCCAACTATATCGGTAAGTGAGATGCCATTGGTTTTGCCAGTGTCGCCTATCCTGCCAAGCACGGAGCTAAAGGTGATCACCAGTCGTACTTCTCCAACACAGGTGGTTGAGCCAGTTCTCCCAGAAATAGTCACTACCCCACTTCGGTTGTTGCTGGTGTACTGGTTTCAATGAGGACTCCTCCGAGATCACTAGCGATCCCTCAAATTGCTCCAGCCAGTGCTTCTGCCATTCCTTCAGTGAATCTGGTGGAAGCTTTGTCTTCAGAGGCTGCTCGTTCACCGGGGTAGTTGAGGCCGAGAATGAATTCGTGGCTGAGTTAGTTGACAACTTTTATAAGGGCTTGAAGCGCTCCATTGCTTTGGTCTTGAAGGGCTCGACTACCTCGTTTTCCGCTTTGAAGGTGGTCCTCTCTCGAAGTATTGCTAGCATTCAGGATTTTGGAGGGGAAGACCAGGCTGCGACATTGGAGCTTCTGGTGGACAGGCTTGAGAGGGATGTGGACGAATGGCGCCGTCTTAGCCATTTAGATCTGGAGTCTTCAGTTAACGAACAGCTTGCGCACCTCGCTGCTCAAATGCATGAAGCCCATCTTGTCGCTCAAGAAGCAGCCAAGGCAATTTCCTCTGACTTGAAATCCTTAGAGATGAGGAGAGTAGAACTTGGGGACGCCATAGATGCTTCAAACAGCATTTCTTGACGCCGAGGATAAGATTGAAAAGGCTAAGGAAATGATCAGGAAGGCTAATCTTCTTTTGTCCAAGGCTGAACCTGTGCGCCTTGAAGAAATTGCTCGGCTAGAGCAGCTTAAAGCTCAAAATGACGAAGTCCTGCGGCAGGAGCTATCACAGAGGGCAGCTTTGGCTGAAATTGAGGCTCGCTTATCCCAAACGGCGAGCTTTAATGAGGCTGAGTTGAGGTCGCAGGCACTCATCAGGGCTGCTGAGGAGAGAAAGAATAGGCTGGCCATTCTTGAAGAACGGATCAAATCCTACGAAGCACCCTCGTAGTTTGTAATCTGAGCATCCTTGAATCCCTCTTTTGGAATCAATAAAAAGTGATTTTAACTGACTCCCCTGTTGCATTTCCAACTTGTTTTATCTTCTGAATTTTCAATTCTTGCTTTCAAGTTGTATTGTAATCCTCCAAAGGAAGCGGAATAATGATATAACTAATCCAATCAGTGGTGATAAGCTGATAGAGTTAGTCACACATCTGAGAAAATAGTCCTTACTGGACTAAAAGATGAGACTTGGCTATCTGTCGGCTCAGAGGTCGTAATGACATACCCGATTGAGAAGCTACCAAGCTCAAATTTTGTCATATGATGACAAAGGAATTGTCCTTACTGGACTGAAAGATGAGACTTGACTATCTGTCGGTTCAGAGGTCGCGATGACGTAACCGATTGAGAAGCCATCAAGCTCAAAATTTTGTCATTCAGAGGTGACGAACTGGACATGATAACAAAGGAATAGTCCTTACTGGACTGGAAGATGAGACTTGGCTATCTGTTAGTTCAGAGTTCGCGATGACGTAACCGATTGAGAAGCCACCAAGCTCAAATTTTGTCATTCAGAGGTGATGAACTGGACATGATGATTAGTCCTTACTGGACTGAAAGATAAGACTTGGCTATCTGTCGGTTCAGAGGTCGCGATGACGTAACCGATTGAGAAGCCACTAAGCTCAAAATTTTGTCATTCAGAGGTGACGAACTGGACATGATGACAAAGAAATAGTCCTTACTGGACTGAAAGATGAGACTTGGCTATCTGTCGGTTCAGAGGTCGCGATGACGTAACCGATTGAGAAGTCACCAAGCTCAAAATTTGTCATTCAGAGGTGACGAACTGGACATGATGACAAAGAAATAGTCCTTACTGGACTGGAAGATGAGATTTGGCTATCTGTCGGTTCAGAGGTCGCGATGACGTAACCGATTGAGAAGCCACCAAGCTCAAAATTTGTCATTCAGAGGTGACGAACTGGACATGATGACAAAGAAATAATCCTTACTGGACTGAAAGATGAGACTTGGCTATCTGTCAGTTCAGAGGTCGCAATAACGTAACCGATTGAGAAGCTATCAAGCTCAAAATTTGTCATTCAGAGGTGATGAACTGGACATGATGACAAAGAAATATTCCTTACTGGACTGGAAGATGAGACTTGGCTATCTGTCGGTTTAGAGGTTGTGATGACGTAATCGATTGAGAGCCACCAAGCTTAAAATTTTGTCATTCAGAGGTGACGAACTGGACATGATAACAAAGAAATAATTCCACTAGGGGGGAAATAAGACTTGATTATTAACTCCATGGGGATTTTGCTATCTCCTTTTGGATGTTATTTGGAAGAAATTGTCAGAGGTATATTGTTAACATGACAACCAGAAAAGTCTACTGAGGACTGATTATTAGAAACCCGCTGGGGAGTTAGGAAATGAATCCCATGAGAGATTACATGTCAGAGGTGATCGTTAACGTGACAAAAAGAACTCCGTGGGGATTTGTAAAGCAATTTGTCAGAGGTGTGATATTAACTTGACAAGGATTCATTTACTGTTGAAGGTGATTGAACATAGCAGTAATTTGAGTGGACCTGACGTTCTGTTGAAGAGAATGACAAGCGGGGTTTATTCACTAGGGATATTGGCTTTATCCGTTGGGGAGTAGATTATAGTCTTGATATCTGAGGTTTAGTGTTAACATGATAGGTTAGACTCGTTATTTTGCAAGGGATATGAATATTTTTATATGTGGTCTCACCATTTCATGGATGGAAATTGGTAAGTGATTTTGGAGAGGGAATCAAACGGGAACAAGTCCCTTAGGATTTTAGCAAATCCTCAGCTGTCAACGGATTTGGTAAGTCTTTACCAACTACCGTTTGAGTCGAGCTAACCATGCTATTCCCCTCAGCATGATGAGTTATCGAGAACTTATGTTGGGCTTAAAGGCTAACATTTTTCTTTATCCTTAACCGTTAGAGGTGTTGGATTATTTGATTACTATATTCGTCACCTTGATTCTTCTTCGAGACAACTAGTATACGATCAGCTCGATACTGTTTTATGGTCATATGATTTCGTTTAGAAAGAGATGTGCGCTCCTTCTGCATATCTTGAATTTGAAGGTCTTGATCAGAGGTGTAATGTTAACTTGATCATGAGAAGGATCCTATCAAGGATAATACTTCTTTAAGAACTTGCCGTTGATCGGCATCATGAGTAAATCACCATCTGAAGTCATAAGGCGATATTCCCCGTTTGAATAGACTGTCACTTTTACGAACGGTCCTTCCCATTTGGGCTGAAATTTGCCTTTGATTTTGTGCGTCACGATCATCGATCGTCTGACAGATAAAACCAAATCTCCTTTCTGGAAGACTCTTTGCTTGACCTTCTTATTGAAGGCTTTTGAGATTCGGGCTTGATACAACTCAATGTGTTGCTGAGCTTGTAACCGCTTCTCATCTAGGACTTTGAGCTCTTGAAGACGCAACCGATGATTGTCTTCTATTGTCATCTGGTCATTAAAGCGACTCGCAATGATGGCATCTGGATTTCTAACGGTATGACTCTTCGCATCAGTATACCAGGGAAAAAGGCATATTGCCTGTAGAGGTCTGAACCGTGATTCGGTAGGCCCAAAGACATTCACTAAGCTTTTCGTTCCAGTCTCGCTTATTTGAGGAAACGAACTTTTTTAGTAGCTTAATGATTGTCTTGTTGAATGCTTCCGCCAAGCCATTAGCGGCAGGATTATAGGCAGTTGAAGCCACATTCTGAATTCGGTACTTATCGCAGAATCAATAGAATACCTGGCTTATGAACTGGGGACCGTTATCATGGATGATCCGCCTAGGGACACCAAATCGATGGATGACATGGTGTTTAATGAAATTAACCACGTTAGAAGTTTTAACTTCCACCAGTGGTATAGCTTCTGCCCACTTTGAAAAGTAATCGGTTATCGCTAGGATAAACCGGTGTCCTTTTATCAAAGAAGGGCTAATTGGCCCTACGACATCAATTCCCCATGCTTTAAATGGCCATGAGGCAACAGTTAGATGGAGCAACTCTAGAGGCTGATGTATGAAGTCTGCATGGATTTGGCAGGCTTTACACCTTCGTGCATATTGGACGGCATCGGCTATCATGGTTGGCCAATAATATCCAAGCCCGTGCAACCGGTCTTTAAGTTTTGGATCTGGCTGATGAGCTCCGCATATGCCGTCGTGCGCTTCTTTAAGCACTTCTTGTGCTTCTGAATTAGAAAGGTAATGGAGGAGGACACCGTCGTATGAGCGACGGTAAAGTGTCTTCAGAATTGGATCATAGTAAAAATGGAGAGACCTTCGTCTGATAGATGCCGCTTCTTTGAGGTTGTCCGGCAGCAACCCATGTAAAGCATAGTCGATGAAAGGAAATCGCCAATCTCTCGGTTCAAGATCCGTCGAGATATTATAGACCTCTCTGGTTCTTAACATATGTTTAAAGCAGACAAGGTGTCGACTCGCCACTGCAAGGTGATACTCGGTGTCGACTGACCAGGCTAGTGTTGTTGCTAATGCAGCCAGAGCATCTGTCTTAGTATTCTGAGATTGAGATACGTGCCCGATGTAAAAGCCATCAAACAGATTAGCCATTTCGATGACTGCGTGATAATAAGGTACCAATCCTCGTGACGGACCTCATATTCGCCTTTAACCTGATTGATAATCAGTTTTGAATCGCCGTAAGCTTCAAGGTAGCGTACCCCCATTTTGTTAGCGAGTTGAAGGCCATAAGTAGAGCATTGTATTCTGCCACATTATTGGAGCATGATTTAGTCAGAGAAAATGCTCTAGGAAGGCCATGGTTTTGTGGAGAGATAAACACAACCCCCACACCGGCAATGATCTTCCCTTTAGGGCCTATTCGTGACGCTCCATCAAAGAACATCTGCCAACATCATCCTCTGAAGTTATATTAGATTCGAAGACTTCATCTGGAATATCTTCATGAAGTTTTGAGCTTTCCGGAACTGGATGAGCAGCCAAGAACTCTGCAAGTGCCTGACCTTTAACCGCCTTCTGAGGGATAAAGAGCATGTCGTATTAAGACAAAAGAAGCGCCCACTTAGCTAATCTTGAATTTAATGATCCTGGTTTTGTCATGAGAAGACGCAAAGGGTTCACTCTGGAAATGACATGTATGGTTTGGCCGACCAAATAATGTCGTGTCTTCTGAACGGCAAAGACAAGAGCTAAGCATTCCTTCTCAATAGGATTATAGCGAGACTCCGCCCCTATCAGAGTCCTGCTCAGATAATAAATGGCTTGTTCGTGCCCATTGTTATTTTTTTGAGCAAGTAGAGCACCGAGAGAATGGTCCATAGCTTTCACATAAAGTAGGAACAGTTTCCCTGATGTGGGGGCTACTAGACTGGAGGTTTTGTGAGATACCTTTTGATATCTTCGTAAGCTTCCTGACAAGCTTGATCCCATACAAAGAAACCCCTTTTTCATGAGTCGGGTAAACGGTTGACAGCGGCCTGAGAGATTCGATGAATCTTCTGATATAAGCCAGTCTACTTTGTAGGCCTCTAAGTTCTTTGAGATTCTTAGGGATATATGTTCTGAATGGCTTTGACTTTGTCCGGGTCAAGATGAATTCCTTTTGATGTAACAATAAATCCAAGAAATTTGCCACTCGAAACCCCCAAGAAGGATTTTGTCAGATTCATCTTCAGTTGATGAGCCGCATTATGTTGAACATTATTCTCAAGTCGCGAAGATGGTCATTCTTATTGCGGATTTTGACAGCAATGTCTTCGACATAACATTCTACCGTTTTTCGGAGATGATCGCGGAAAATTGTATTCATCGCCCGCTGATAATTGCTCCTGCGTTCTTAATCTGAAGGGTATTACGGTGTAGCAGTATACCCCCAATGGTGTTCGGAACGAAGTATACTTCTCGTCCTCAGGATACATCTTAATCTGATTGTACCCTGAAAAGCCGTCCATGAAAGACATCCTTTCGAATCCACAGGTAATGTCAATCATGACATTCGGTGATGGGCAGTGGGAATTCATCTTTGGGACAGGCTGTATTGAGATCACGATAGTCGATGCAAATCCATATTTTTCCATTCTTCTTGAGGACGGAAACGATATTAGCAACCCAATCTGGATGTTGTTCCTCCCGTATGAAGCCACATGCAATGAGCTTATGAACTTCAGCCTCCATAATGTTCGGACGAAATTGGCGTTGCTGCTGCTTGACTGGCTTGGCGTCAGTTTGATGTTCAGATGATGCATGGCTACTTGTGGATCAAGTCCGGGCATGTCTTCGTAGCTCCATGCAAAGACATCTACATACTCCTTTATATGTATCATCAACTCTTATCTTTCTGCGAGTGACAAGCTTTCACTTATAAAGATGGGCCTAGGGTGATCTTGACTATCCAAGTTAACCTGGATCACCTTGTCTTCAGTAGGTGATTTGCGTTATTCGAATCGCTTTCCCACTGGAGATCCAATTGCTGAGCCCATGGTTCCTCATCAATAACTTCTGCTGGTTCCAATTGGCTACTTGAAGTCATATTAATAGTGAGCTCTTTGAACACTGTTCCTACGCTGACATCCGAGTCCCATTCGGAAGAAGAAGAGTGCGATAGGATTGGTTTGTTATCTTCAGATTGAACGGCGCTGGCGGTGTAGGTGTAATGTATCATAACCCCCTGCGTGTGTTATCATAGTAATTTGCAGGTTTCCCTCTTGGCACGAAATTGCGCAGAAAACCCCGTCTTCCTTTTTCGAAATTCAGGCCCTTCCATGCTTCAGGTTGTATCCTATTTTCTTCATCATACGGTGCGTTGGTCGCGCATAATGGAAAATTTATGGGGTGTCTGAGTCTGAACATGAATCCGCGGCTGTAGACCTTTGCAGTTGGCTTTACCGAATATTATTAGTAATTGACCCTCTTTGGATGGAGGAACCACTAAAACGGCTCCTTCTATAGATTCGACGGGTGTACTTGATGCACTTGGGGCGTGTACAGAGAATTATTCGTAACGGATTCAAACAATCCATCACTCACAGGATAATCAAAGGAAATATTATCATTAATTACCCATTCGCCCTCATCTTCAGGAGTGTTACATTGGGGATTATTAAGACATGCTACAATCAGTTCACCGATTAAAAATGGCTGGCATGTCTGCTTCAGACTCTGAATCCGCCTCATTGCCACTATCATCGTCGTCAGGCAGTGATTCTTTCAATGTTTCAGCGATCTCTTGATACAGGAGAGCGTCAGTAAAGTATTTTCACCCCTTTGAATGGTTGCTTTTCAGCGAAGACGGTTCGTACTGTTGTATCATCTTCAACATATTTGAAGCACTGATGCAGAGTGGAGGGGACAATCTAGTTGGCGTGGATCCACGGTCGTCCTACTAACAAGTTGTATAACGTGTCAGCATCAATGACATAGCACGTCACATCTGACTTTAGGCTCCCTATTCGGCAACGGAGTCGAATCTTCCCAAGCGGATGACTACTCCCTGCATTAAAATCGTATATTGTTTGTAGTGGTTGCGGACAACCTCTATAGTGGTATGCCGAGGAAGTAGAGGAGCCTTTTGGGGATGATACTGAGTGCAGACCCCAGATCAACTTGTACCCTTTCAATGCATGTTGAACCGATGTATCCGGTGTAGTACAAAGGTCGATCGTGTTTTTATCCTTGATAAGCATATCCTCCGCTATGAAGGTAATAGCAGGTACCTTTGATTGTACATGATGGCATTCAGGGCAAGCAGACTGAGTGTCATCTTTAGGGATTTCTAGCATATACGTCAGGAATGATTCTGAATTAGCCAGTGAATCTCTGAGTGCTTCTCTTGTCTCTTTCGAGAGACGAAGCTCGTGTATGGTAATACGAGCTGGGATATTGGCGAGCTGGGCCAATATGTCAAAACGAAAGGGTATGTCAAGCGCTGGGCCTGAAGGCTTCTTCAGGACATGGTCGAACCGGACTTCTTTCTGTCTCTCTTTTCCCATCATCGGGAGCGGAGCCGATGTGGGTATTTGTACTGACGTCGTCTGCTGTTGTGTCTCGTCAGTAGCTTTCTCATACTATTTTAAGTATGATTTTCTGGATCGAGTCCCTGTCGGCTGAGGTACATCAGCCTGCATCGTGCAAGCGTGCTTTTCCCTTCAGAATCGCTAAGAGAAGCTGATGTGAGATTGCCATCATCTGGCAGGATGGAGACAACATTGCAAGATTTGCCTTCGACTTGGATTTCTTTGAATCCCATTGTTCGTCTTGGACAAGGTCTGGGTGTATCCACATGATTTCCCCTGTCTCCAGTGTCAAGGGAATAAGACCCTTATTCTCTTGAGTTTTAGCTGAAGGATGCTTAACTTCCAGTCGTGGTGCAGGGATTGGAAAGGTTCCGTCAGGAACTGTGACTGTCGGGGTTTTGCCGAACTCGAGGGTCACCATATTTGCAGTGACTTTCTTTTGCTCTGATTTCAGAGTCAGAACTCCGGCGTCGACTAAAGCTTGAATTTTGTCCTTGAGGACAAAGCACTTATCAGTAAGATGATGAACCATCCTATGGAAGAGGCAATAGTTGGGATCGTTCGTGCGTCCCACTTCATTAGGACGTCAAGCATCCGGTAGCTTCAATTTATTCCCTTTGTGGAGTAAATGGAATATTGTGATCACCTATTCGTCTTTGGAGGAGTACTGTTTCGGAGGAAACTTAGACTCCTGATTATTGAAGCCGCTCTTCTTGGCCTTCGACTGAACGTCCTCTGATAATTCAACGGACATAGTCTCTTTCCCTTTGGCTTGAGAAGACTGTGCCATGTCGCCACGTCCTTTATTCGTACCCCATTTGCCTTTAGGGGTGGACGGCTCGAACTTCTTAGCCGACTTTTCGGCTATTTCAGCTTGTTCGACCAGTTCTTTTCAGGTATGGGCTTTGACAGCTCCCATACGAATCTCCACTTAGTCGAGAAAGTTATGCCTGCACATCTGTAAGAGCATGGGTAATGGCATCCCTGCTGGGCACATCAAAGAAAAGTTTCTGAACCGCTCAATGTAGTCGCAGATAGATTCGCCCTTCTTCTGTACGGTAGAGAGAGTTTGTCTATGGTCACCTCGGTATCATCTTCGTAGAAACGAGAAAGAAATTGAGTTTCTAGGTCGATCCAAGAATTAATAGAGTCCAGAGGAAGGCTTCGGAACCAGTCGAATGCTACCCCCTTCAAGGTGCCAATGAACAGCCTGGCCATGATAGCATCATTGTCTAAAACATTACTGGTCTGAGAACGGAAGTAGTAGATGTGCTGGTTTGGTAAGCTCTTACCATCATATATATGTAACGTTGGTGGTTTGAAATTTGGTGCGTATGGTACTGAATCCCATTCCAAAGGGTAAGGACGGACTGTCCCTACTTTCTTTAGTTCATCCCTTTGAGTTAGGGACGCGATCTGAGCTTGGATGCCTTTAAGAACTTCAGCGTCTAAAGAAGAACTCTCCTTTGACTTCTCAGTCTTTGTTGTTCATTGCTATGATGTTCTTCCTCATCATGGTTACTCCCGGTATCATTGTTATTTCGGTTATTGAGGAGTTGATTGAGCATCTGTTGAATGTTGTCCAAGGCTTCTTGTTGGGCCTTAGAGGTTTGCTCTTGGGCTTCTAACCGTCGTCGGAGGTCATCATTACCATTATCAGCCATATTTACTGACACTCTATCCGTTCGCACCGAGCTGACTGTCACTGAAGAGGCATACCCGCTGTCTTCGTCCTCCTCCCCAGACCATTGGAACAATTTTCTCATTGGTTCTGGTGAGATTACTGTGGTTGAGGAGGATGGGTGCTCATAACTGTAGGGTATTGCAACCCTAGATCTGATGTTTTTGAAGATGCCTTCTTCGTGCACCAAGACTTCGCCAAGCTTGGACTATAGTCCGGATCTAGAGAACTGGAGGAAGGAGAGTTAGGGGCATGCGACGCTCGTCTGCCCCTATGTGGTGCCCGCCCCCTTCCGATCATATTGAAAGACGCAGAGGGCAGATTTGATAGATCTTGCGACACGTTCCTCTTGCTATGCTTCACAGGAGATCGTCCCGATCGTCGATCAAAAACTGATCGTTGACTTGGAGGAGAGGCGGGGATTGGTCCTAGCCGGCAATGGACTGAGCGCTGTCACCAACTGACATCCCACTTGTTGACAACAAGAGGGAGAAGTCCGGAAAGATTCCAATTTTCATTTGCTTGACAAGAATTCTCGTAAGTCAGACCCAGCCGGGCTTAAGCGATTTAGCGCAGAGGCTCTGTTAGATCGCGGATAGGACGATGTCCTATTCTCTTTATCACCACAGAGGCGATTAGCACTAAATAGTGCTTTAGCTCTACCTTCGCGGCTAAAAGCTTTGGAAAGGTCCTTGGGTGCTGAAGCTGCATAAGCACCGCTGTCAACACTTAAGGACGATCCCTTAGCTTCGTTGCGAAGAGCGAGCTTAGTACTTGAGGAAGTGGGAAGGGGAGCACACTGTGGTGCTTCATGCGCTATCTTGCTGCGAAGGAGATTAACACCGCTGGGTGCCCAGTCCTAGCCTGGTGGCCGAGAACTCCGCGCGTATCCTGAGGTGCTGGCGTTGTGTCTGTCGTGTCATCAGCAACTTCGCTTGGAAGAACGAGGTTGGTGCGAGGAGTCACTACTTCTGAATTAGGCGAAGGCATAGTCGCTGTTTTAGCCTCGCGGCTAATGGCCTCAGCGAAGTAAGCAGCCCTTTTGCCTTTATCTTCGTGGGACAGGTGATCATGTGGCGTAGCTACGTCTGAGGCTTTATATAGAGTTTTCTGCTTTTGGCCTCCACATCTGCTTTGAAAGAGGAGATTTATGTTCGCTGGGAACCTGGTTAGCCACACGCGAGGCTGAGAGGGGTTGGAAGGATTCTACTTCCGGTTTCTGCTCCGAAACCTTAGCCATCGAGACCTTCCTATGCTTTCGTATATGGAGCATTGGACCACCCCCAGAGAGGAGTTCTTCAAATTTCCTTGGTCAAATAAACGACTAGGTTTTCGAAGGTAACAAGCTCAAAATTCTGACCCTTGCATTGCGGCCTGCTTCCTTGTTGCGCCAGAGGACCGTGGTAGGCTCGCAGGGAGCCTTGTCTGTCTTCACAGAGACTTGCTTCGAAGATTTAGCCAGAGGGGCTCTGGCCACATCGACTTCCTTGGGTTCAGAAATAGACCCGAAGGTCTGTTCGTCGCATTGCGACACTTGATTCTCAACAGTGGAGAATCCACTCCCCAGCGGAGTCGCCATCTTGTTTTTCCTTGATTTTTGCAAAGGGGAAAACTTACAAAAAAGTATCGAGGAGCTAAATTACAAGTATTCTTTGCAGGAAAAAGATTACACGTAGATCTCCTCTGATAGTTCTGGGGAAGTATATACCGGTAGGAATCTGATCAGCGTGCGATCACTTTATCCCTTTGACGATGCGATCGATCAGACAATCGGACTGCTGCCTGATGGGATTCCCTTCTCGCCTGGTTCGGGGAATCGGAGAACAAAAGGTTGGTAGAACCCTCTTATTACTTCTCAAACTGCCTCCACTTGGGAATTCCTTCTCGCCTGATTCTGGAAATTCCTTGAGAGGAAGGAAGATATTAGGGTATTAGCACCCTGATTAGAGAAGTAGTTCTCTGAATTCTTAGAAGTAAGAGAATAGATCTCTGTATTTAGTCCTCTTCTCCTCTTTTTCAACCTCTCCCTCTCTGTGTGTCTTCATATGCCCCTGGTGGGCTATTTATAGGGAGAGCAGGGGTATAATTGTCCCTTGAAAGTCTGGAAACAGATTGAGTCAATCTGTTTTAATCTGAAAGTAGGCTTGCCGCGAGGCTAAAATCAGCTTTTGCGAAGTTAGGAATAGCAGATAATGTTAATCTCCTGATCCGCTTTGATTCTTTCCAAATAACTGAAAGATCTCCCCTGATCTTCTTACTTATTTTAGGAGACTCAAGAGATTATGGTAAACAGCTGCCAAATTTGATCTCAGATTTGATCTCGATTAGATTTGATCTTGAATAGATTTCATCTCATCTGGAGATTCAATTGGTCAAAGGTGACCATAAAAGACCCGCAGCGGGGCTACTTCGTCGAGCTCGCAGCGGAGCTGGGGGAAGCGTCTGGCGAAGTTAGAAAGAAAGCTCTTCAGCGGAGCTGGATACTTTGTGGTGAAGCTACCAATTAGCCTTCTGCGCAGGTGCATAGGGCTTCAGGCGAAGTTGACTGTCTGCGGAGTTATCTCTCGTAGCGACGTTCGAGGGAACTCTCTCCTCGATGTTAAGCAATTTTAGCTTCTCATGCGAGACTCATCTTGTGGGCTTATGCGGGGCTAAGTGTTGAGCTAACTTAGTATCCCCTACGAGCTTTTCTTGGTTTACTGTCTGCTTCGCCGGATCAGTAGAGTCCAAGTTGCTAATGCGTCCCTTTTGAGATGGGTGAAGAACTGGTCGTCAGCTTGTCTGCCACTTGTCTTTTGTAAATGTCAACAAGTTAGACATTATTCAGGTCAGTTAGGAATCTTATCTTTTTTAGAGTGTCAACAGGGGAAAAACCGTGCACAAAAAGTATATGTTTTGAAATCAAGAGTTAAAAGTGTGTGCTTTGGCTTTCTTGATACTTCCGTTATAGCATAGAGGCTAAATAGGTCGAATCCACAGGGACGGAAAGTGATAGAAACTTTATAGATCTATTCACTTGTGTGTTAATGGCTTTTGCCACATTTTCGTGGCAATCCTGGGCTGCGCGCGTAGCACCGCCTGCGGCGCGCTCTCCTCTTGTCCCCCTGTCGGCTGTACTTCTTGGATTGGGCACCCGGTTTTGATAAAACCACCCTCTAAGGTCAATGGCTATTTTTATAGGCTTTTAATCACCAATTAAACGAGATTTTGGGCTTCTTCTTTATTTCATGTCATGGACCTAGAAACATACAAGACATGTGTTATTAACAGAATTTAATATTAAATAAATGTGAAGATGTGGTATGAAATATGCAATTTTAGAGACTAATCAGCCACGGTGGCGCACCAGCCAGGGGAGTAGGCCACCAGCCATGGGGAGGAGTGGAGATGCTTGGGGTGTTTGGATGGTGGTGGAAGTTTGGCTCGAATAACAAATAACACCCCCTTATTGTAAAATTTGCGTATCTTCTCAATTATCGAATAAAATCACATCTTACTCCTGACTGTTTTAGCTCACTTCGCTGCTAGAATTTTCCCCACTAGGAGACCAACCATATTCGACTGCTCCGCTGTTTGGAACCCCCTCGGAGACGTCAGCACGAATCTGCCTATGGGCACCTCATTGGCTAGGTAAGGCATCAAGCATATTCCGCTGCTAGGATTTTCCTACTGAGAGACCAACCATGTTCGCACACTCCACTGTTGGGATTTTCCCTACTCGGGGACATCAGCACGAATCTGCCTGCGGTCAACCCGTCAGCTTGCCTACGTGCAGTCAGACACACTCCACTGCTGGGATTTCCCCCACTCGGAGACTAACCATGTTCGCCCACTCTGCTGCTGGGATTTTCCCACTCAAAGATGTCAACGTGAATCTGCCTACGGGTCGGCTGTCGGCTAGCCTACGGGCAGTTAGACACACTCCGCTGCTGGGATTTTTTCCATCAGACTCCAACATGTTTGCCTGCTTCGTTGCTGGGATTTTCTTCACTCGGAGACACATTAGTACAGAAAAATGATACCATGTCAGTTTAAAACTATCATGGTAAACCATAGGCATCAGTTTAGAAACTGATGTATATGCATAAAAAGTCCATGTCGGTTACCAACTGATGTGAAAATCACTTATAATTGAAAATAGTTTATTTTTCATGTGGAAAAATTTATTTTCACGACAGTTTTTCTTATAACCCACGTTAAAAATAAATTATTTTCCACGTGAAAAATAATTTATCAAGGCTTTTCACATCGGTTTTGTCTGTGATAACTGACTAAGAATAAGTATATTCATATCTGTTTTCGTAGAAACCAACGCTAAATATGTAAATTTTTCGCTTCAATTTTTGTTACATCCGAACGAAAAGATGCTACCATGAACAATGTATATAACCTTTTTGTGTCGATTTTTATAGTAACCAATGCGAACAATATGTATTTTTTTAATTTATCCACATAATCTGTAACATGTATGCACATATGAATGTTATATATATGCAAATATTAATTATCCACAAATAAAGTAAATATAAAAAATATGAGATAGTAAGTGTAAGTATATAGGTTCACTCACCAATTTCTATTGCTCCGCAAGAAACTAGTCTGAAGATTGAGATGGATGAGAACGCCTCTTGTGGCAGGAATAATGTAACTTCTTTAAGCTGTGAAAAATTAAAAACAATCAAATCATGTATTACCTCACTCCTTGGCCCTAATTTCATTGTGTGTGTACATGCACCAAACCTAATGAATCCAATGTGAAAATCAAAATGAACCAAAAATGCATCAAAGTGTATGTGTGTGCACATGCCCCAAAATGAACCAAAATGCATCAAAGTGTATGTTTGTGTACATACTGTTGGAAAGAGAGAATATTGCTAAGGAAGTTGACATGAATCGTCGAGGGGTCGTCGAGTGATCGCCGAGGAAGTCGACGACGAAGACGAAGGGAAACAGCAGCAGAAAACAAGCCAACAGCAGCAGGTGCAGGTTGGCCGGTCGACCGGCCCGCAGTATTAGAAGCTCGGTCGACCGGCCCAGTCGACCGACGTGCACAACGTGCACAAGTTGGAGCTCGGTCGACTGCCCGGTCGACCGACTGAAGTGACCCAACTCTCTGTTGGGCACCCGTCGACCGCCCGGTCGACCGGTGGAAGGGTCGGTCGACCGCCCGTTCGACCGACAGTCAGGTGCTGCGGGCTGCGAGTGTAGATTTGGAAATCTTTAGTATTTAAGGGTTGGCTGTTTTCTAGGTTTGTATCTGATTGCTGGGATTTGCTGGAGCTCTCTTGCGTTCAAAGAGGCTGCTAGCAATTGTAATCTTCTTCCAAAGTAATTAAATCTCTCTCTGATTGCCCTGAGGACGTAGGCGTTGAGGCCGAACCTCGTTAAATTGTTGTTTCGTGCGTTCTTTCTCTATTTTGTTATTTTTGCTGTTTAAGGAGATTGTTCTTCGTGCTTGGGAGATTCAGGGTGGGATCCTCTATCGAGTTGTTGTCGCTGCCGGGCGGGCGCAACAAGTGGTATCAGAGCCAGGTTTCGCTTGGGATTTTTCTGAAGATTTGGAGGGCTCGAGATCTGATTCGGTGGAGATCGTGTGTTGATCTCAGTTCAGAGGTATTGGTGTTCGAGGAGAACGTGTGTCGATCTCAGGAGGACGCAAGAAGGGCTCGTGGAATCTGTGGTGGAGTAGATCCGGAGTGAAACTCGATCTAGGGTTTCAAGGAAAGGTAAAAATCTAATTTTTTATCTGAATAGAGATCTATTTCTAGTTGATTGTTCTTCCGCATAGATAGAGGATCAATAAATCTCAATGGCAGAAGAAATTGTTTTGGCTAAAACAATGAATTCTCACCCGAGGATTGAAGTTGTCAAGTTCAACGGTACAAATAACTTCGGGATGTGGAGATGTGAGGTTATGGATGCACTGAATGCATCGAACCTCGAAGATACTCTCCTATTGGAGAAGAAGAAGAGCACGACCACTGATGAAGAGTGGGCAAAGATGACAGGTCGGCATGTGGATTGATACGTTCATGTTTGTCGCAAGACATAAAATACCTTGCATAACATGAGACGTCGGCGAAGAAACTGTGGGAAACCCTTGCGAAGAAATACCTGACTAAGAGTGTTGAGTCCAGGTTGCAGCTTAAGAGTATGCTGTACAGTTTTCAAATGAAGAAGGGGAGCACAGTGAATAAGCACATCAACCGATACACGAAGCTTCTTACAGACTTGGTAAACGTGATGTCATGATAGAAGAGAAGATAAGGCGATCATCTTTCTCTGAACTCACTTCCGGCGGAGGAGTATGAGACATTCACTCTGACCTTCATCAATAGAAGGCAGACCTGGATTATGATGAGGTGTCATCTGCACTGACTAGTTATGAGACGAGGAGAAGGAGAGACATCCTTCTAGGTCAAGCTCATCGGCGGGGGCACTGGAAGTAAGAGGCAGAAGTTCGTCGCGGAAGGGCAAGGAGGTTAGAGGAAGATCAAAATCCAGGCCGGGTTTCAGAAATCTGAAGAGGAATCAGTGTGCCTTGTGCAAGGAACTAGGACACTGGAAAGCAGAATGCCCAAAGGCCAAAGGTAAGAAGGTGGAGTCAAAGACCGAGGCGAATCTCGCACAGGCGGATGGATCGGATGATGACTCATCGGTGTTCTCTCTCTCGGTTACTACCCCTACTGTTTGTAACTCAGATAGTGTTGAGTGGATCTTGGATAGCGGAGCCACCTATCATGTGTGCCCGAACAGGGCCTAGTTTTCTAGCTTTGAGAAGCTGGATGGATGTTACACGGTCATGGGGGATGACCATCCGTGTAATATAGAAGGGATGGGTACAGTCCGCATCAAGATGGATGATGGGATAGTTCGAGAGTTGAAGGAGGTGAGGTATACCTCATCTCAAAGGAATCTTATCTCAGTTGGGACTTTGGAAGCATCGGCATGGTGATATCTGTTCGAGATGGCGATCTCAGGATGATCAAGGGCTCGGTGGTGGTGATGAAGGGCGTCCGCCAAGGAAATCTCTACTACTTGAAGGGTAGTACTATTACAGAACAGGTGGAGACTTCGAGTTCCTCAGAAGATGGTGCCCGGAGGTCTGGCAGGGAAAGGTCGGACAGGAAGAAGAAAAATCTTTGCGGGCTCCTGCAAAGATGGAATCGCTGGAAGGTGCTGCTACCTGTGAGTTAGAAGGTGGACACAGCGTTCTGAACAAGAAGAAGGTGAGATTCAGTACCAGTACTCACCACAATGAAGGTCTTCTTGATTGTGTTCACATGAGCGTATGGGGACCTGCTAATACGGCATCGCTTGGAGGTCACAGGTACTTTGTCTCATTTATTGATGGTTCATCTAGGCAGTTTGGATATCCCATGAGACAAAGGGTTGAAGCCCTAGATGTGTTGGTGAAGTGGAGAGGAAGAATGGAGAGGCAAATAGGTAGGAAGATAAAGGAGCTTCAGATTGGTAATGTTGGAAAGGACATGTACCAGTTCCTACAATTTGGCCAGAACACAGGTATGCTACTCACTTCACAAAAGGTACAGATGGTTGGCTAAAGATGTAGTTTGTTCCTTGCTGGAGGAGGTTCGGAGGTTGTTGTCTAATGCAGGATTAGACAGGTCGTTTTGGCTGAGGCGACTGAGTATGCTAGCCATCTCAGGAACAGATCGACTGCGATAGGAGGTAAAGCTCCATTGGATATTGGTCTGGGGAAGCGGCTCAAGATCATAGATTGCTGCGGGAGTTTGGAAGTCCGGCCTACTTCAGTGCCAAGAATGGCAAGGTGAATCCGCGAGTAAAGAGGTTTGTCTATTTGGGCGTCAATAGGAACAGCTACAGGTTGTGGAACCCGAAGACAAGAAGATCGTGATGAGCAGGCATGTCACTTTTGGAGAGACTTCAATGTTGAAGTCCACCGTCTCTCAGTAGGTGGAGAGGACGAGACCAAGGGAAGATCGCAGCGGGTGGAGGTTGATGCTACTCCATCATCTCCAGTTGGTTCGGCATTAGAGGAGACTTCACCGGATGTGACACCAGGTGGAGATCATGATACAAAGGTTGATGCTGAACAGGTTGAAGACATTGTTGAGGATGTCGAGTTGTTTGCAGCTATTGGAACAAAGGTGAAACCACGCTTGTGGGGAAGGAAACATGAATCTCAAGCTTGTGATCGTGACAAGCTGAAGTTGAAGGCCGTTATCCTCATGATGGTCGGGAAGAGGTTCATATGACTCAGTCAGACAGGTTCGTTGCTGCAGAAACAGGTACCAGTATTTGAGCTTGATGAAGCTCATTTTAATGAACTACGGTTGGCTTGATCCTTTTGGGCAAAGGTACATAGGCAGCCGTAAGGCGCAGCCAGTTGGTGATGCAACCCGTATGAAGCTATTTGGGTTCTCGAGAAGCTGTTTGGATCTTCATGTAGAGGTGAAGAGTTGTGGCCGATGGAACTTCACGTAGAGGTGGAGAGGCTTCACGTAGAGGTGAAGTGTTGTGGCCAGTTGGACTTCACGTAGAGGTGAGGTGTTGTGATCTCGATGAACATGTGATCTTTCGGTGAGAAGATGTTGAGCTTACATAAGGAGTGGTGTGCATCCAGTTGAAGCCAATGGTGTTTGGTGTGCTCTACATAGACTTAGTGGACCGTCATCGGAAGACAGGAAGACTAGATAGAGCTGTCAGTTGGAGAGTCAGTGTTGGCTCGTGAGGAAGTCTTCGTTAGGTCGTGAAGTTGCAGAGTAGGAGCCATTTGGTGATCGGCAGGTATGAAAATTCTCCTATGGTGAAGTGTACGGAAGGCATGTGTGGTGCGTTTCAGTGGATAACTGAGCTAAAGATTCCAAGCCGAGATCGTGTGTCGATTTCGCCGAGATCGTGTGTCGATTTCGTCCGATGCGCGCAAGCCGAGATCGTGTGTCGATTTCGCTGAGATCGTGTGTCGATTTTGCCAGGTGATAGACTGGGGTACGTTGGAGATCGGCTCAGATTTTGGGAAAATCTTCGCCGAGGTGGAGAATTGTTGGAAAGAGAGAATATTGCTAAGAAGTTTTGACATGAATCGTCGAGGGGTCGTCGAGTGATCGCCGAGGAAGTCGACGACGAAGACAAAGGAAAACAGCAGCAGAAAACAAGCCAACAGCAGCAGTGCAGGTTGGCCGGTCGACCGGCTCGGTCGACCGGCCCGCAGTATTAGAAGCTCGGTCGACCGGCCGGTCGACCGACGTGCACAACGTGCACAAGTTGGAGCTTGTCGACCGCCCGATCGACCGACTGAAGTGACCCAACTCTCTGTTGGGCAACCGTCGACCCGTGAAGGTCGCGGAAGGCCCCGTCGACCGCCCGTCGACCGACAGTCGGTGCGGGCTGCGAGTGCAGATTTGGAATCTGTTTGTATTTAAGGGGTTGGCTGTTTTCTAGGGTTTGTATCTGATTGCTGGGATTTGCTGAGCTCTCTTGCATTCAAAGAGGCTGCTAGCAATTGTAATCTTCTTCCAAAGCAATTAAATCTCTCTCTGATTGCCCGAGGACGTAGGCGTTGAGGTCGAACCTCGTTAAGTTGTTGTTTAATGCGTTCTTTCTCTGTTTTGTGATTTGTACTGTTGAGGAGAATGTTCTTCGTGCTTGGGAGATTCAGGGTGGGATCCTCTATCGGGTTGTTGTCGCTGCCGGGCGGCGCAACACATACACACACATACAATAAAGTAAACTGGCATGAATATATGACACGCATTGAATACAATATTCACAAAAAAATTACTTACCATTATATTATTTCAACAAATATTTCACCCATTTTTCCTAAACTTTCCTCAATTCCTGATCTGTGTATGATTTTTTCTCATCGAATTGCAAATATATTGATTATTTCTGTTAATTTTACACCAATAAAAAATATAAATATGATTTAGATATAAAATATAACATAAACAAAAAAGAGCAATATAACTGTAATACTAACACTAACCAAAAATATACATATGATTAATACTTTTCTCGGAATTAAGTTCATTTGTAATATGACGATTTCACGAATAAATCTTATAACATCCCGCATAGGATATAATTAGGTTGACAGAGACACTATGAGAAAAGAAATATTTCTATAAATGATTAAAGTAAAAACTTAAAGTTTATCATTAATTTTCAAAAGAATTGCTTGAATTTTCTTCCATACAGCAGGTTTACCTTATCGGATTGGATTGATTTAACTCACATACATGGTGAGAGCCCTCTATTCATAAAATTCAGAATTTAAACTTGAGTATTAATAAAATTTATATACTTATGATTTTTTTAATTGGTTTAAAAGCTCACAAGTCAAACATATGTAAGATTAAACACTTATAAGTCAATTAGTTTCTTAATTGGTTTCGGACATCGTCTCCCAACGAGTCCAACCAATATATAATACTTAGCGATGGGTAATCACGCATAACGTCCAATGTCAGCTGTAAGATAAATTCATAATATGAGAAATTAAATTAAATGACAATCGACCTTTATTTATAAAAGATTACCACATATCCCGTATCATATGGCGCAAGATACAACCGCCGGGTCGGTCCACCTCTTTACATTGCAGCTGCGCGACATATCTAGCCTTGTTGACCGTATCATCTTCATGGGTAAAGCCATAAGCGATATAATATGGACAAATAAAGTCATATAAGTGACTAAAGCCCGCATCCACTACCAATCATAAAAAGACCTAACATTTTCAAAATTATCAAGATTAATCAAATATAAAATAATTATTATTTATTCTTAAAAATAAATAAACTTTTATGACTCACTTCATATAGACACAAATGCATGCAATGCTAATCTTCATCCAGGTAACAACCTCTCGAGGTCATTACGTTCAAGGGGTATTAGCTCCGTTTCAAACACATCTATATCGACGAGAAGGTGACCATGTTTCCATCTTTCATGACCCTCCCAAATGCTACCACTGCCAACACACTGCTATTAATTTTATGGCGCAGGTTGTAGTGGCTGGGTGACTGAATGGAATGTATAGTCACTCCGTAGAGCCTCAGGGGGTGCCACCTCTCTCTTTCAACGTTTTCTGTTATAATACAGTGGCTATTAGTCAAAATTAACATTTAAAATTATTAATATTTATTTTAAAATTAAGACTTATACTTTCAATTTGATTAATGTACCCGAGCATCCAAAGTGACAAGTTTCTTCGGCCAAGAAATGAAATCACCGATAATATCAAGGACGATTGTAATCTAATCGCATGGATCAGTAGAAGAACATCCATATCCAGTGGATCCACTATACTTACTCCTTATATTTTCGGATCTAAGTGGTCTGGTATGAATAAATTGATCATCACTGATGTTGTGCACCACAACACAATTACCGTTTTCAATGGCCAAAGTAACCGAAAGAGAACCACCCTGTGATAACCAATTAATATAAAAGTGGTGTCAAAATAATCATAATAGATAAGTCTTGTCAAACTAACCGAAAGAGAACAAGTGGTGTTAACCAAATTATATGCGTGTGTATACATATATGTGTGTAACGGAAGAGAACCAGTGGTGATAACAAATTATTATAAGATTACCTCCAGAATTGAGGATAATTTGAATGATAGGCATCAGTTCAGTAAATAAGCGATGTGAAATAT